>APFE031307978.1:100625-140721 GCA_000404065.3 Pinus taeda | reverse complement strand
ATTGAATATGCATGCCCATTATTGATATGTTTCTTTTAGGTATTGTGTGAAGAGCCTGCATGTTAACCAAGCCTGGTTTAAAGGTAAAGCGCAATCCAACGAATATATATGATATTGTTTATGGAACTAATGAGATTGTTATGAATTGGTAATGGTTTTTATAGATCATATTTAAGTGTACACTAGCGTGTGTTAAAATGCATGATTTGTATGCATGGTGATGGAAGATCCTGGCAGTTGTGGCCTGGGAGAGGCCTGGGCTGCATTAGGTTGTAAGATCATGATAGTTATCAACAACCTTCATATATCATATAGGAACCTACAACATGAATATTTGATATCAACATTATAAAAACAACATATAATTTTACAACAATAATAGTAGAAGTATCTAGACATGAGAAAAGATATGCAACAAGAAATGATTATAGAACCATAATGCCAACAAGGAGCTTTAGGATTACAAGAGTTTCTCCCCCTGAACCAACAAACTGCAGCAAGCCAATGTAAGGAAAAAAGTCCATAATGATGAATGCATATGGGAGGATCCCTTTGAATCTATGCCATTTTACTAATCATTGATATGTATACTCATCTGTCTATCTCAAAAACCGCGTACATATGTGATTGTCCTTCATATCATCCGCATATATAAAGTAAACTATAGTAATTTATAGTCTCAACTCCTCTTGAATATGAAATACTTGTCAGAATAATTAGCAGAGTGATGAAGATGGAATCATTCCTAATTTTTGTCTGAGATATTCAAAGGAATCACATGGAAGTGGCTTTGTAAATATATCTGCAACTTGTTCCTTTGAAGGAACATATTCTAGTTTTGACCTTTTGTTCAAGCACCTGTTCTCTCAGAAAATGATATTTGATTGGAATATGCTTGGTTTTTGAGTGCATGACAAGCTTTTTAGAGATACTTATGGCATTAATATTGTCATAAATAATGGGTATAGGGTCGAGGACAAGTGATTTGAATGCCTTGGAATGTTTGCATCATCCATAGAAGTTGATTACAACAAGATGCAAAAACAACATACTCTTAACTGCTCGGAGATGAGTTTTCTTAAGATTGGCTTGAAATCGTCCAACAATTCCAACTGCATGCATAATGTTTGGTTTTGTACCTGTAATATCATTTTGACTAAGTTTGCATTATGTTACCATTACTCTGCATGCCGACTTGCAATCTTCCATTCCATATTTCTTCAAAATCTATTTGAGGTACTTGGTTTGAGAAAGAAAGATACCATTCTCAGTTTGTTGAACTTGAAGACCAAGAAAGTCTGTTAGTTCACCAAGTAGAGACATTTAAAATTCTTGCTGCATAACTAAAGCAAATCCTTGACTCATAGATTATACATTTCTTCCAAATATGATTCCATCTACATAAACAACAACTATAAACATTTATCTTAATCCATTTTAATATATAGGTTGCTATCTGCAGATCCCTTTTTGAACCCTTGTTGTTGAAGGTACTTGTCAAGACGATAATACCATGCACGAGGAGCTTGTTTCAATCCATACAATGCCTTTTTAAGTTTTCACACAAGATTTTTATCATTGCCAAGAATGAACCCTTTAGGTTGTTCTATATAGACGACTTCTTCTAGACCCCCATTTAAGAATGTAGATTTAACATCCATTTGATATACTTTAAATTTATGAAAACTTGAAAATGCAAGAAACATTCTTATGGCTTCAAGTCTAGCTACATGTGCAAATGTTTCTTCAAAGTCTATGCCTTCCTGTTGAGCATAGCCTTTGCATATAAGTCTTGCTTTATTTCAAATTACTTTTCCATTTTCATTCAGTTTGTTTTTGAACACCCATTTTGTCTCAATAATATTTTTACCATGAGGCCTTGGTACTAATTCCCATGTATGATTCATTCATTCATTGACTTAACCCAACATTAATCTTTTTTTGCTGATTCACATTTTGAGGCTCAATCGTGGATAGTAACACTAGGTAACTAGAAGTTCCAACAAGAGTTTTTCTAGTTTGTATTCCTGCATCCTTTTCACCTATAATTTGAGATTTAGGATGATCTTTCTGAACATACCTTGAAAGAGTCTTTTATGATGTATCTGTATCTTCATTTCTTTCTTCTGACGCTTGTCTATTTCCTTCTCCGAACACCTTTTGGCTTGTAGTAGGGAGAGGTTTGTCATCTGCTGGTTCTTCCTTTTTGGTACCTGTAGATGCTTCATCAATTACAAGATCTATACATTCAACAATATTTCGAAGCCTTTTATTATAGAATTTATATCCTTTCTTCTAGAAGATCATCCAAGAAGGAGTCCTTCATCAGCTCTAGATTCAAATTTTCCAAACTTATTGTCATTGTTCTTTATGTAGCATTTGCTTCCAAAAATTCTAAAGTGTTTGACAATTGCAAGCTTACCATACCATAGTTCATATGGAGTTTTATCACTATTCACTCGAATATGAGCTTTGTTAAGAATATTCACGTCTGTATTTGCTGCTCCCGCTAGAAGTTATGTAAAGTTCTTGACTCATCAAGCTTGGCATGTGCCATTTGTTGGATTGTTTTGTTCATTCTTTCTGCTACTCCATTTTGTTGAGGAGTCTTAGCTATAGAAGGTTGTCTTTTGATGCCATGTTGTTCACAGAAATTGAAAAATTCATATGATATAAAATCTCCTCCTTTATCAGATCTAAGAAATTTTATTTCAAATCTAACTCATTTCTACCAGGGCCTTGAATACTTTAAATTTATGAAATGCTTCATCTTTATATTTTAGTAAGCCAATCCAACACATTCTTGTAAAATCACCAATGAATAATATGAAGTATTGTTCACCACGAGGAGACTTCTTTCTCACAGGACCACATAAATCAGTATGAATAAGTTAAAGTGGCTTACTTGAAGTTCCTTCTTTAGCATTAAACTGAACTCTGGTTTACTCATCAAATTGACATGATTTGCAGATGCTATTTTTAGGTGTAGAAATTATGGACAAGTCATGAACTGCTCCCATTATCCTTGATTTGTATAATGGAGAAAAGATAAGGTGTCCCAACCTTTTTTGCCAAAGCAAACTTTCTTCAGATTTGATTAAGTAACAATGTTCTTGGCCGCCTTCCAAGACATAGACATTTCCTGGAGTTCTTGTTCCCTTTATCACGATCTTACCATATCCAGATTTCTTACCACACAGTTATTTGATCCGAAAACAAGTTCATGCGCTTGGTCACACATTTGATTAACACTCAAAAATTTATGTCTTAATCCATTAACAAATAAAACATTTCCAGCCTTGACCTTTTTTTTAACAACACAGTTCCTTTCCCTTTGATAGTAGCAGGCGAGTTATTACCAAAAGTTACATTCTTTTCTTTTTTTATTTCATTAAAAGACATAATTTTTTTTTTTTCACTTGTCATATGCTTCGAACATCTATTGTTAATGTACCATAAATTTTCTTGATTTCTTGCATACAAAGATAAACCATAATTTTCAGAGTCTGTAGTTTTCTTTTTCCATACCTTGGATGTTATTGTCTTTTGCTCATGATGGTAAGATGGTCCCATTGTACTTTTGCATTCAGTTTCTTTATGACCAAATTTATTGCATAAAGAACATTCATTTTCATCTTGAAGATGTGAGAAAACATTATAAGAAGATTTCTTTGCCCTGATCTCATTCATTTGATTTCTTGCTTCTCTATGCATAATATTTTTATAAGTGACACACTGAACTAATTTGTGACCAAAATTATGACAAGTGAAGCATTGACCATTAAAATATGAGTACTTGGGAGTATAATACTTTCTTGAGTAGATTCCCCTTTGATTATGGTAAGTTTGCTTTGATTGAGATATATTTGATCCTTCATTCTTTTGCTGAGAGCTATAATTCTGATGACTATTTCCTTTTATTGCATTGAGATAGCTTATTGTACTTGTTTCAAAAGATTTTATAGTTTTTTATCATTCACCATTTGAATTGTATGCAAGACCTGTCTTAATTAGAGGAGAGTGTTGCACTTTGATGATTTCGTCTAAAGTCTTAGATCTTTTAGAAAATCTAAGATTTAGAGCCCTTGTTTTCTCAAGTTCCTTTCTTAGACCCACTATTTCAAGTTCTAAACCTTCATCGTGCCTTTCCTTTTATAGAACCCATTTCTTCAAAACTTCTTCAACTAATTTAGCTTCTTCTAAATGATTTTTTAGCTGAGTTATTTATTCAAGAAGAGTATTTTCCTTACAAATATCATTTTCTACCAGACCATCCATGAAAACATCATCATATTCATCTACAAAATTCTTCAAATTCCATAAGCAATTGACAATCTTGATCAGATTCAACACCCTCATTATTGGAAGAATATTCACTATCTTCATGAGTATAAAAACCTTTCTTATTATCAAACCTTCTTTTAACATTCCCTTTTGAAGAATTCTTCCCTATCTCATGATTTTCTTTATAAGGACATTTAACAATGTAATGACCAACCCTTCCACACACAGAGAATTTAAAAGGAAACTTACCTCTAAACTTGCCAGTTCCTACTTGAAGGTTCTTCACAAAATTCACTTATTTTTCGTCTGAAATGTAGCCTGTTTCCTTAAGCTCTTCCTTTTCTTTTACTTTGTATGTGACTTTGAATGCTACTTCTTTGATATCTGATGGACCCCCTTTCCTCATTTCATAAGCTATTAAGATCCTATGGAGTTGTTCAATAGTGAGGTTCTTCAAATCTTGCATTCCTTCAATGGCAAGGATTTTGGAATCGAACTTTGGGGTTAGACTCTTCTAATTTTCTAAAAAATAATTGAATCTTTTACTTCATCACCAAGATTTCTCATTGAGTTAATGATCTCATCTACCCTAAGGAAAAAACTTGCAATACTTTCATTATTATGCATTCTGAGAGTCTCATGTTGAATTCTAAACATTTTAAGTTTAACACTCTTTACCTTAGTGTCACCTTCATAGCTCTTAATAATCTTGTCCCATATAGCTTTTGCGGCATTCATCTACATAACCTTGACAAATTATGATTCTACCAAGCTTCCTAAGAGAGCATTGATTGCTTATGCATTGGTCTCATATTGTTTCTTCCTTGCATCATCTGTGGGAATGGAGGATGGTTACTAATAGCCTCCTTCAACGATTGCCCAAACATCAGCTCCAAGTGACTAAAAATATGCTCTCATTATGACTCTCCATAAAACCAAGTTATTTCCATTAAACAAGGGTGGCTAGATAGAAGATACTCCCTCTTGATTGCTCATCTTGATAGATCTCCCTTTAAGCAATCACGCTTCTTCTAAGGGATCTTCTCTAATACTAATTGTTAGGAAAAATACTTATGGGGGGGAGGGTCGATGAACTATTATTTTACACACTTCAATTTTTCAATTTCTTATTATGATTTATGCATGCTGCTTTAATTAAGGAAATAAGCGTATGTATGCGACCCTGATTAATGCAACCCACGTACATCCAAATAATTAGTTTATCATTAATTTCATTAACTGCTCATCTTTAACCAATGCGTCATTACTTCATTATTCATTCATTAAGCAACAATACAGAGTAGATAGATCATCAACACACAAGAAACATATCAACACACATGAACACCAGTATTTTAGGTGCAAACCCAATGTGGGAGAAAACAACCACTATCGTCGTCTCTGTTTTCTTCTTTAACTATAAATGAAAAATTATTACAATCTTGTATTGGTGAAGACTCTAACCAATATGAAGACACCCACCTACATAAGGATACAACCTTCTCTCATTATCCAACACTTACAGGAAAGGAGCTACAACCCCTTAAACTTGTTTATCGACTCCTACCGGAAGGAAGCTCCTTGTGGACCATTTTTCATAAAGTTTCAAACTGGATCCACCTGTTAAACAATCATCAAACCAACCTATAGGTGATATTTCATTAAATTTTCAAACTGGACCTACATCAACCATAAACCCAAACAAACTGAAGCACTAAATCTGAGACACTGTCACATTGTAAGTCCACTAAAATTTTGAAATATGAAGTCACTGAATGTAGAACTCAACCAGAAAAATTAAATATCAAATTATGTACACTACTGTACTGAATAAACTCGCGTACATACACACTTTCTCTATATAACATTTGCTTACAAATCTCAAAATATTAAACACTTAAATCATTAACCACTGAACCATTGATAAATCATTTCACCAGCTAGAGATCATAGAATCAATCATAGATTTATGAACCAATTACATATCATATGCTCACTCACACTTCTGTGCTATTAAACTTGAACAATTCAACCAAGTCACCTCAATCATGGTAAAGACATCATCAACAAACAACAAAAAGTAAACCAAATAACATCAACTGTAAATTAATCATAAGAGCTGTAAACATCTATCAACAGATAAAACCCTGGTTTATTTATGTGACCTCCATAAGGAATATCAACATATGTACACGCTTACCATGCACAACAAATTAATCATAAGATCTGTAAACATCTATCAATAGATCAAACCCTGGTTTATTTATGCGCCCTCCATAAGGAATATCAACGTATGTACATGCTTACCATGCACAACACCAATGTATAGATCTGCACATATTGAAAATTTATTTCGCAAAATATATATGTGACCCTTCAAAGGTGGATTCACGTATGCACATGACTATGCCCAAATATACTCGTGTATAGATCTGAAGATTTCGCTGCAAACACAATTTTACTTTCCACAACCTTCATTGTCAATGCTACAAACTTTTGAATAAATTGTTTAGATCATAACATCATAGTTTCATTAATATTAGACATTTGCAACAAGTAAATCAATTAAGTATACATGTCAACATATTTCGGATCTTTCATATTTGAGTCTTCTCCTTGCTCCCTCATTTGAACACCTAACACTTTTATCTCCATATCCTTATATAGCTTTAGCCTTAGCTAATACCTTAGGTCAATCCCATAGTAATGTGGTTGGTATGGTATTCTTTGACGGGATCAAATAACCATTGTTACACTCATTACTATGAGCCAATACCATGGTAAATACCCATGGTATTCAAGTTACCATGGTGCGGACTCTGTACACAACTTTTCTTCACGATACCCACTTATATACGCTACCCTTATGCATAGGATCCGCGTATACTTTCCCAAAATTCATATTCAACATCCATCTGTCTGTTCATCACTTTTGTAGTATCTGTTCCAACTTGCATAATGATCATGTTATTTTAATTTTGACCTTTTATCCAGTAGGTTTCCATCAAAAACAACACATTAGCCATAATACCAACACATTTTGTTTACCAGAATGAAATTGATATAATGTAAAACAAAACAAACATGATTCCCAAAATTCATATTCAACATCCATCTGTCTGTTCATCACTTTTGTAGTATCTGTTCCAACTTGCATAATGATCATGTTATTTTAATTTTGACTTTTTATCCAGTAGGTTTCCATCAAAAACAACACATTAGCCATAATACCAACACATTTTGTTTACCAGAATGAAATTGATATAATGTAAAACAAAACAAACATGATTGGTGTTGGGAGTCCAGAGCCAATAATACCACCCATTATGGAATAAGTAGAACTTATAACTACAATGAGTGATTCTATTGACATTCTAGATTGTGCATTGGAAAAATTGGTAATGTTCAAGCACAACGACGCGTCATGAACAGGTAAGTAGCTTCCTTCCTGGCTCATCGTTACAGTGATATTCCACGACTTCCACGCGCATTGTCCTGAAACTAAACATAAGGCAGAATGATCTAACTATGGAGAGTTTCAGTTTTTGTTGTACTTCAGAAAGGAGTATCCGTTTATATTTTATTAAACGCCTTATAACAAACGTTTATGGACAGTCGTGACACTTAGAAGAAGAATTGCAATGAATATATTGCAATAAAATTGCCATCGATCTTCACGTAAGTACTTTGGTAGATATAAAATCATGAACATAAATTCCATCGCAAGTAATTTGAATGGCTGCTACGATTTTTCATGCAACAACTCTCCTTCAACTAAGATGTTCAACTTCGGACATGGTGTTAACCGAGGAAGTGGAAGAAATAATTTGTATGGTCGTTTTCTTCTGAGAGCACTCCTGCCCTCCTACACTTGTCTCAGGGTGAAAGATGAATTGAACTTGGAATCGTTTAATGATGCGTTTCCGAGTTCATTGTCTGCGACAAAGATGATGATGAGTATTTCAGCTATATGGAACCCCAATTTTAAGTTAATTCTTATTCTAATGAACCGTCATTTGATTCATGCACTTGTGTTTCAATGCGCAAATGTTGCAATTGTTGCGCAATTGATTCTTTTGAAATGTTGGCCAGGGATCCAGTTAGTTGAAACCAGTGGTAATTTATAATTATATATTTACGTTGGTGTTCTCTGTAATGGAAAACATGTGGAGGTTATGTTGGCATGTTTTCAACGAAAGCAAAATCTACATAACTACTTTGAGTAAAATTAGTTGGCAGTTTTTAGTATTTTAGGTGTGACGCTTTAATTGTGCGGAAGTTGCTCCACACCTCCGCACAATGGTCACTCTGCACAAATCACGTCGTCACACTCCATCCTCGGCACACTTTGGGATTGCGACACACTTTGGGATTGCGACGATTACATCATCCGCACACCTCCGCTGGGATTGCAATCCAATCCATTCATTTAGAAGAAGATTAATTGCAATGTTATTACAATTCGATTTGAATCGACTACATTAATTTTTGTTGCTTCTCATTTTTAAAATGAAAATTTATTTGTGAACGAGTCGCTGGTCTCATTAGTGGAGCTATATCTAAATATATTGTCGAAATAATAATAAAAAAATGAGTCAGCGTTATCATGAAATTATTGGAGAGAGATAAAAAATATATCGTTGAAATGATAAAAATGATATTAAAATATGCATATATGGATGAACCAAAAAAATTGAAAGTTTCAAATGCCTGTTTTGTAGCCAATTTTCTACAAAACATTTGCCATTTGCCATTTTAACAATGGTGTGGATACGTACTTTTCCAATCTCGTTGAAATCTAACATTTCAACTTCGAAACCCTTCATGACTCTCTTGAGTCTTCTGTTGCATTTATTTAGAAGCTTTCATGTGTCATGCGATCGAATCTACTATCTTTAAACGGGATTCAGCTGCTCAACATGTTGTCCTCAATGCTGAACCGCCACAACATGGGGAAACGTGCCAATCTGTTGGACAACACGATGAGCTTCAAGAGCTTCCTGCCTTCATAACATTTCTATCGCACAACATTTTGGAACATCGTCAAATGAAATGATATTGCTAACTTCGGTTTTGAAAATGCTGTAGACATTTCATAATCTGTGTGCGAAGATCATTTTAATTCTCAACCCACCATATCCTTCTTTCCTCTATGCTAGTTACCCTCACCTGTTGCTTTTAAGCCTGGATTCGATGTTTGCAAACCATTAAAAACTGTCAGAGATGACTGAAGGAGGGAATCAAACAAACAAGAAGCTTGTTTCTTTGCAGTGTTGGTTTACTTGCTGCTGCAAACCCTTTCATTTAAGTTTATGGCTGAATGCCAGGCCTACTGATTTGAGGCGGCACTGCTGAAGAAGGTTAAAGATTACAGGTTCGTTTCACATAATCCACACACATTCGGTTTCTCGCTCAGTTTTATTGGTTTATGCCGGCTTTCCGGGGTTAATCGCTATCCTTTTGTTTCCCTGCGTGTTATCTTAGTCTCTTTGGTTTTGGCTTATAGCTGGGGTGTTTTATTTTTTCCCGGCTCATCTTTCCTGGGTTGGGGATTACTTGACCTATCTGCACTGTTACACTTCTTGGGATGTTTGGGGGACACTGGTTTATTTCTTGGATGCTTATAGTATGCCCACTCTATTTCCAAATGTTTTTTTTGGTTTTCTCTAGTCGGAAATCTTGCATATCCGGATGATTATTTGTATTGCGATATATATATTTTTTTTTTGCATTCTTAAGACCCACATCCTTTCCCTTTCTAGGCATCCAAATGCCTATCTGGACTGAGATTCTTAACCTTGTTTGTCTCCAGTTTTCCCTGAGGAGGGATCTTGCCTGCTTCCAAATAGTTTTTTGCTTCTCTGGCGTAAACTCTTTTATCGTTACATGATCTTGCAAGACTTTTGGTTTTCGTATTTGCAATCGGTGGTGGACTTGCATGGGTTGCATGGGTCACTGCTGCTGTTGCTAAGGCATATAGTTTTTCTCCACATCCACATTGGCCCTGTGCGACTACTGTTTCTCTCTGTCGTGTGCTGTTCTGGAACCTGCACTGGGCTGGTTCGAATTTTCCGGTGTCGGGGAGTTGTATTTTCCAGCGGTTTTTGAATTTCAGGTGGTGGTGATCGGATATTTCTCTATGAGTGGACTTGGGTCTAAACCACATTTTTCTCTCTAACATCCTTTTTCTGTCCATATGGATTGGGATCCTCGTAGACGGCATTTCCTATTTCCACCTCTATAGCATTATAAATGCTATACATGCGAGGGGAATAGCCATGGAGTGCCCTCTCCACGCTTGCCCTCTCTCTCCACGTGCTGTCACTCAGAGGGCTATTCCCCTCTCCACGCTCGCCCTCTCTCTCCACGTGCTGTCACTCAGAGGGCCCTCTGAGTGACAGCACGTGGAGAGAGAGGGCGAGCGTGGAGAGGGCACTCCATGGCTATTCCCCTCGCATGTATAGCATTTATAATGCTATAGAGGTGGAAATAGGAAAAGCCCTCGTAGACACTCCCGTATCAGGATTTCCTAATTTATTTTTCCTTTCAATTGGTACTTTCCCATTTTGGATTTAGAACCGACGACGGTACCTTCCATTTGGCAGATGTGGATGTTATTGTCCGTGGGTCCTCTTTCTTCGTGGTTTGTGCTCTTATCCCTAGATATTTGGCGGTGATTCCTTGGGGGTATCTCCATAAATTTTTGAGCTACCACTCTAACATTTTATTATGCCTACCGTTCCTATACATTCCCTTTCTATCTGTTATATTTGAGCTTTCTTCCATAATGGGATTATGGATGTGCTGGAGTTTGACACATATGCACGGGAGGCTTTCATTCATGCCACCATGGATGCTGAATCAAACTTTTAGTTACTTTCTGAGGTGGATCAGTGCGGGGGACCAAATGTCCCAAACACTTGGCACATGCAACAAGACCCGAAGCTCTTGCCAGATGGTATGCATGCGACTCCTGATCTACATGGTGTAGATCATGCAGAAACCAGATGGCAATCTCGACATCAACAAAGGTCCATCAAGATTACCACCCCGACACCTCCTTTGGTTTTTGGTCATGATGTGCTGATTGATCGTGTTACCAACATTCAGAAGAGGGCTCTCATGGGTAAGTGGCACTTCGGTGATCTGAGTGAAGCTGAAATGAGGATCTCGGTTGATACTAAATGGAAGACTCTGTTGGGATACATGCCTACAGTGGTGAGACTGTTAAGTGGATGGTACAATTTCCACTTTCTCAGCCAAGATGATTTAATGAAAATTACGGCCATTCCTTGGATAAAAGGGAGTTTTTGGGTGCTGCATTCTTGGTATATTGGCTTCAATCCTATGAAGGAAACCCCTCAGACCAATTTGATTTGGGTTAAATTGCATGGGCTTCCTATTGAATTCTGGACTAATCAAGTTCTCATGGACATTGGAAACCCTATTCGGAAGTTTGTATATGTCAACCCCCCGTGTTTGGGGGCACAGGATAAACGAGTTGCTTGGATTCTAATCAAGAAGGAGTATAGAGGTGGGTTTCCAGACCATATCGAATTGTATTGGGGGGACACTCATCTGTCCCATCGACTGGTTTTCTGGGGGTGCCTTTCCAGTGTCTAAATTGCCATCATACTGGTCACCTTTTGGTTCAATGTCCTTGTCATTTGGGTGGTAGCAGTAAGGTTCATGGGTGGCATTGTCTTGGAGCGTCGGAGAGGGCACACGCTAGAGGTGATATTCTCATCAACAAAAATGGGGTGCCTTAACTTAGACAAGATACAAGGCGATTACTAGGTACTCCGAATGCCCCACATTCTATACATCCCTTTGTTCATCAGTCTTTGAAATTATATGGTTCTTATCCTATTACTGTTCCCTCATAACCTTTGTCTTCTGATGGATCTGGTGTTCCATTGGCTGGTGATACCTCTCTACATAATACTATCTCCCCACATGCTGATCCGCCTTCCCTAAATTTTGTACCTTGCCATTCTACGTCATATGACATGCCCTCATCCTCACATGTTATGTATGCTCCTGTGTCATCACCTTCACGTTTCACACATCCTTCCCCGGGGTCTAGGACCAGTCCTACGTTGCCTATCTCTCCTCTTGTTTCCCCTACCAACTATGTCGATAATGATCTTGACTTCCTCCTACAGAGGAAGACCCTGGATCTTTGTACTCTCACTATACACAAGCCACCTGGCTCATTATCCCACCACATCAGTCTTTCCTCGGTGGGGAATATCACTGTTTGTCGAAAACATAATCGTGACAACAAACACATCTGAGGGCGCGCTTGACCTCTCCCTTTCAGTTCATCTTAACACGTGCACTCGTTGATGTTCCTATCACTGCTACTCTCTCTCCTTGGGCTCTTGGAGCACAAATGCCCGCACCTGGGTTATCATGAATTTCATTTTTTCTCTTAATATATGGGGTCTGGGGGCTGCTCCAAAATATCTGGCCCTTAAGGAATTTTTTCTTTATTTTTGGCCATATATCATCTTTTTACAAGAAACCATGCACCCGGTACCACAAGTGATATATTATTTTAGGAAGATGCTTCCTGGTTGGCATATGACTACCACTAGTGCTATTGGTCTCTCTGGGGCATTGGTGGCTCTATGGGACCCTCGATGGGGTAATGTTAGGGCTTTTTCAAGTTTCTCTAACATCCTACTTGCTAGACATATCAGAGGATTTAAGGGGCACATTCATATTTTAAAAGTGTATGCCCCATATAGAGATCAAATTGTTTTCTGGGACAACTTGATTGCATTGGGGATTCTGGGGCTGGTATCTCTTATCATTATGGGGGATCTAAATTGCACGATTGGTCTAGACAAGGTGTGGGGATGTTCCAGAAAGGTTGAAACTATGGTGGATTTGACCAAAGATGCTATTATGGATTATAATTTTGTTTATATATGCCCTTTTAAGGTTGTTCCAAAATGGGACAACGGAAGATTGGGGGAGGTATATGTTGTGAAGAGGTTGGATCATTTCCTATTGCATGAGCAGGTTGTGGAGAGGCTAGTGAATGTCCAATTTGAGGTGGTAAACAATTATATCTTTGACCATAGGCCCATTATCTTACACTGGAGGAGGGGGCAATATAGATGTGGTTTTCCATTCAAATTCAATTAGGGGTGGTTGGAAGACCCAGATTTTAACATTCTTGTGCGCGAAGTCTGGAACCGAGTTGGGGTACGGGACATTTCCCCCATGAAGCTCTTTGGGTGGAGGTTAAAGCATGGGAGAAGAAAAAGCGATGTCAAATGAATAAAGAATTTCTTGATATTTTGCAGGAACTGGATGCTCTCCACCCTCATATGAGGGTACACTATCTCCGAGATACTATCTAAAATCGTATACATGAACTGGAACTAAAAAAGAAGCATATTATCCTTATTAAAGAATCTACATGGCACTTAAAGAGTAGGGCCATTTGGATTCAGGAAGGGGACAAAAATACAATTTTTTTCACCGATTTGCCAATCATAGGAGAAAAATCAATCGCATTAGGGAGATTACTGATGCTGATGGGAATCGGGCTCAGTTGCAGTAGGACATTTGCAGAGCCGCAGTTCTACACTTTCAGAAGGCCTACAGTCAAGGGAAGTGGTCTGTGCTGAGGATAAAATTTGGGGTGTGGAACTATATCCCACCATGTTCGATGCAGAAGCAAACTCGGATCTATTCAAAGTGGTCTCGGAGGAGGAACTGCTGGGGGTGCCAAAATCTTTTAAGGGGGACAAGAGTCCGGGTCTAGATGGGTGGTCAGTGGAACTCTTTACTCACTTTTTTTACATCTTTAAACATGATCTTCTTGGCATGGTGGAGGAGTCACGGACCAAGGGATATATACACCCGCATATAAATTCTACATATATTTCTCTCATTCCGAAAAGGATCCCCTTTTCCTCCTCCTATGATTTTAGGCCCATTTTGCTTTGTAACCTTATATATAAGGTTATCTCTAAAACAATTTCAAACATGATGAGGGATACTCTGTCAAAGTTCATATCCCTTGAACAATTCGACTTTCTTCATAATAGACAAATCCATGATGCTGTGGCAATTGCACAGGTATGCATGCATTCGATCCATTCAAAAAATTAAATGTTGCTATTATGAAGGTTGATTTACAGAAGGCATATCACTGCCTTGATTGGGGATACCTCAGGTTGGTTCTTCATAAAATTGGTATACAGTCTAGATGTGCGGAGTGGATTATGGCCTATGTTGCAAATGTAAATTATGTTGTTATAATTAATGGTTATCCTTCATATTTTTTGAAGGTCGGGAGGGGCTTCAGACAAGGATGTTCACTTTTGCCACTTTTATTCATTTTGGCTATGGACGGGCTGAGTTTACAAATCAGAAACATGGTGGCGGAGGGTCAGTTTCATGCACTGCACTTGGGTCGTGACATTAAAATTTCTCATAGCTTCTTTGTTGATGATGTTCTTATCACGGGGATGCTCAATCGCTTTGCATGGTTGACACTTTTTCATATTTTTGCAAAATTTTCAAATGCTACAGGTCTATATATGAATCTTCCAAAGTCTGTAGTCTTCCATGGCATATGTGATATGGGGATTGTTGCATATATTCATAGGATTTTTGTAGTGGCTTCATAATTGATGATGGGGGGAATGAAATATCTTGGATACCATATTAAGCCATGTAGTTATAAGGTAAATGATTGGATGTGGCTTGTGGATCGTTTCTATAAAAGAATTCTGGGTGGGAGTTCATATGCTTATCTTTGGGGGGCCGTATCATATTGAACCAAGCAGTGATCATGTAGTTGGGTGTACGCTGGGCCCATCTATATCACCTTCCTCTTACTATTAGTAAGTGTCTTAATCAGATTATGGCCAAATTCATCTGGTTCGGTAGTACAAAAAAAAAAATTCCACTTGGCCAAATTGACCCAAAATCTCTCTTCCAAAGCGTATAGGTGACTAGGGGATATTGAGCCTGAGGCGTTTCAGTTGGGCATTACTGCTGAAATCACTTTGGAGGGGGATATTTGGGAATGGTATTTGGGGCATGATTATTAGACATAGGTACCAAAAGGATCACAATTTTCCTGTCTGGATACGTAGAGGGTGTATTGGGATCACATCGGGCTTGGCCATCTGGCTCAACTTTACAAAAATTGTTAAACTCTTCTTACAAAATCTTGCATGGAAACTGGGTTTAGGCCACATGATTATTATTGGATTAGATCAGATCTTGGGTACTGGGGTGGATTGTCGCATATTTGATGATTTTATCTACTGTATAAACAACTGTGTGATATTTTTTTGGCACCACGTCATCTCTACATGGCGGGGTCCTTGCCCTATTTGGAAATGTGTAGTGGAGCTCGACGTGTACGGGCATATGGCGCAGGAGTGAAAACGAATCAATACTGGCATGAAACTATTAGGCATTTGCCAGGAGGGGATAAGGACCAAATTGCTTGGACAGGCAAGATGAAGGCGGGGAATTTTGTGGTTGCTGATATATATACCACTCTATCGCTAAGAGGTCCATCACACGATGATATGTGATTTCTATAATTTCTGGAAAAAAAAATCCCCATCAAGATCATTCTTTTTCTTTGTTTGGTATGGAAGAACAAAAATCTTACATGGGAAAATATCCGAAAGAGATATTGGCATGGGTCGGGGATTTGTGTGCTATGCAGAAATGCGGAGGAGAACAACGGTCACATGTTTCTAAATTTCCCTATCACTGCACAGGTATGGAATAAACTCGCTGTTACTATTGGCTTTCCCTGTAACTAGTTTGACAACATTATTGCATGTTTGTGTTGGTGGAGTCTACAAAAATCCTCATGGAAGATTACCCCCCCATACTCTTCTAGGAGATTTGGAGATGGTGCAACAAAATCATTTTTGAAAATTCCAGGGATAGTTTTATGCAGGTTTTTGATCGCACAATTAGTTGGTACTCTATTGGAAAAACACTTGGCACTGGGCCTAAGAAGGACTTTCACAAATTACCGGGCCCTCAGATGGAGTACCCGACTAGTTTTTTTGACGGGACGACACAAAGAAACAAATGTGGATGCAGTTTCTGGATTGCTGTAACACAGGCACAAGAATTTTGGGTACACTGGGGTGTTGGCAGTGGCATGAACACAAGGGCTGAAGTGATGGCTCTTTGGAGGCTTCTATGGTTCACTCATTTCCTTAACATCCTTGTTATTCACATTTTTGGGTACTCAAATATGATCGCTGACCATGTTAAGGGATGCGCAAAAATTAGCCAACATGCTCCTCAAATGGCTTAGGAAAATCGACAATCTTTAGGCCTCCTATAGAGATTCTTCGATTATGCATATTGGAAGGGATTGCAACCAAATTGCAGATCGACTGTCAAAGAGGGGGCTACAGAATGATCTAGATGGTATGCACATAGAAATCAAGTTGGGATATAGTATTTTGGACATCGGGGTTCTTCCTTCCTTTTCCTTGATAACTACTGCTTCTTTTGGAGTACACAAACTGTTTCTTTCCTTGATGTTTTTTCTAGTTTATATCTTTTTTTTGTGACTATGTTATATGCCTATATTGGGGCATGTGGATAATATTGTATATCATGTCATGACGTTTGGATGTTGTCTTTTTTGTACAAATTGGATACATATCCAATGTTTATATGTGGTTATTCCACTAGATATATTGTTATAAACTGTAATATCGATGTATATATTTTACGTCTTTATGCAGAGAAGGATACGAAATGCATGCATTAAAAGATATAAGATGGCTATGTTTTGTCATCAACAATTACACTATATGTAACTGGACATATTTGGAAATATATTTTGCTTTTTTTCTTACTGAAAAAAAAACATGGATTTGATGCTATTTAAGCCGATGAAAGGCATTTGCTGAAGAAATAAGTAATTTGTTGTGATCGAAAAACGAAGTAGAACAGTGGAAGGCATTTTACCACTCCATGCACTACCACTTTTTTTAATACATTTTTAATCAATTTAATATATAGAAGAGTTGCCAATATCTTCATGATGAAAGAAAGGCGAGGTTTATAACTTGTATCGGTTGTTACTTAGAATATCATACATTGCAGAAGATATAATCCCACTAAACAATTACAATGTTCGAAAGCGTCTATCAATAAAATACATTTTTACAAATTCAATGGGAAGATGATTTCATTATAGCATATCTCAAACTATCATAACTCTGGTTTTTCATAATTTTGTCCAGAGCTTCTGTCAATTCTAAAATGCAAAACGCCCAGGAAAATGAAATATGAGTTTAAATAAGCGCCAGGTGATCACTAAATTCAAACATTACTTATGTACAACACTATTTCCAGTCCTTGGTGGCGAAAGAGTTTTACAACCACTTTACAACAATTGAAAGCGAAAAGGTGAGGGGAAAGAGTTATTTTTGTAATTTTTTTTGTTTTTGTTTTTAATGGCCTATAAGATGGAAGATGCATATGCTTAGTGTGGCGTCCAGAAGCATTGATTCGAGCTAACCAATTTTAAGCTAATCAACATATAACCAAATAAATAAATAAATCTATTTCGTGTTAGCTTTTTCTACATAGTGAAAGCTTTGCATAATGACACCCCCAACCAGGGTTGGAATTTCAAAAAAAACCAGCCCGTCAAATTTAACGTTTTTCAGAGTTTCCAACCTGTTTTCATAGTTTCAAGGCAGGTTTTTGACGTTTTTGTAATTTTTTAACTTGTATTTGAAGGGCAAATCACCCCATGATGGGCAATTTGCCCGTCAAATTCCAACCCTGCCCCCAACACCCTCTTACCTAAATATCCCGTAACAACTTTTTCTGTACAATGAAAATCCCCCAACCCCGAATATGTAAAAGATATAGTGGGGAACATAATAGTGTCAGCACTACCACTATCATTGAGAGTACTCACCAAGGAAATGGCTACTCACATAATTAGTTTTTTCTATTTTTATTTTAAAATAAATTGAAAATAATAATAGTGGTAAATATAATAATGTCATTATAAGCGTCATGTCATTCAGAGGACTCACCAAACAAATGACCACTCATATAGTTAGTTTTTTATTTTTATTTTTAAAATGAATTGAAAATAAAATATCCTTGAATGAAAATAGAATTATTCAATATTTTCCCAAAACTTTGGTTAAAATTGCAAAAAACACAATGAAATAATTAGAGTCCTTGCAAGCAAGGACCAATAATATGTTAAAAATTGAATAATATTAATTTTATTAATATCTTGAGCGGGCCTAATAGTTAAGAGCATGTGTTTCCTCCTAAGAGGTCACAGTCAAAATGAGAGGCGGGTAGAATGTATGCTTTGTAGATGTGCGGAGGTGGTCCCTTGTTCCGTGACCTTAAAATTGGATAACTATATATAAAGATATATTTAATTTTTAATTAATTATTTATTGAAATAAATATAAGGAAGTAGTAATTTTTATTGATTTAATGATTGATTTAAGTTTCCTAAAAAGGAAATGAGTAGACAAATATAAGGTGTCTCATTACTTGTTTTTGAATCATGCTATTATTTCTTGCGAGATTTGGTTGAGACCCATATGCGATCTAGATTATTGTTATGGGGTCTTTCTTGTTGCTTGCATGTTTGTTCTAGTGGTGATCTAAGAGGTCAAGGTGTCTCCCTTACCTACATTTGAATAGAAATTGGCATCTCCCTATAGTCATATTCTCTAGCTTTCATGAGGAAGCCTTTCCTTCTATGGTCAAAGGTTCTAGATCAACTAGGGACAAAATGTAATGTGAACAACAAGTTTGCTAAGAAAGCAAAAGCCATTATCAACCTAGACTTGAGAATTTCCATGGAAAAATTGAACTCCATTATTCTCAAGTATCGAGCTTTGGTTGGAAAGTTCATAGGTCTCTAGTCCAATGCTATAATTGTTCTAGAATGGGTCTCTAAATTTGGGCTAATCAAATTCTTATTGTATCTTATTATGGGAAAGGTATTTTGTATTATAGTTGAAAATACAAGGCATGAACCCGATCTTCCATTCTTTGCTCTAGGAGTTTGTTTCTTGCTCATTAGTTTCTTAATATCAATCCAAGTATGGAAACCTCTTCAACGCCTATATGGATCAAGCTATCGCTTATTCCCCTTGTTTTTTGGGACGATTCAACATTTTCAATATCATTGGAGATAAGTTGGGCCACTATATAACTCATGTTGAGCCTAAAGGAGATATTTTTACTTGTGCCAAGTATTTGTGGAAATAAACGTTAAACACAGTCTATTGAAGTAGTTTAACTCACTGTGATGGGTTGGAGGCATCTTCCAACTCTCAATCATGAGCAATTTCCTTTTAAATGAAACTTTTGTCATGAGTATTGGCACTTTGCCAATCATTGCCCTAAATATCAAGAAACTCAACCATCTTCTAAGAAGTCTTGACCTTCTCCTAATAATGAAGAGTTTTATAAATTCAAGATAATTTCAAGGGAACATCAACGACAATAACATAGGAGATCCCAACCAATCTATAGGTCCCCATCGCACCAGGAAAATCCCTCCAATAACATATTTGGAGCTCTACAAACTCAATGAGAAGAAAGAGAGGAGGCAATTGAGGATGACTCTAAGAAAAATGACTTAGTGCATATATGGTCCTCCTCCAAAAGTTCATAAGAAATCATTAAAGTCAACTTCTAATAATGGAGTGGAGACTACATTTGGGTTTGTTCAGCTCCACATATGAAGGGAATATATCCATAATATGTAATGTCACTTCCTTCCAATCAGGTTGGGCCTTTAGTAGGGGCTTCCCCCGAGAATATATTCTAGCTTCAAAGGGGGAAAGGTTAGTTGAAGATAGAGTGGGAGAGGAGACTAATGCTTCTAATTATCCCTCCTTTTGTATAAGTTCTATTGAAGGATTCTCATCCTTCTCCCCCATTAACAAGATGAAAGAAAACAAATAAAGAATGCAAAGAGAAAGAAGCAAAAACCCAAATCTTAGTATGCACTAAAAAAACACTTGATAACCTAGTGTAAAAATGAGGGGTAATTTCAACTAAGCAATTATCCATGTATTATTTTTGCGTTATCCAATGTAATCATTATGTATGATTATATCCTAGCACTCAGGAAGTAGTAAGCTTAAAAATTGAAAAGTTCATGGTTGGGCCATTAAATTCAATTTGGAATCTCTATATTGTTCCAATTAATGTATAGCTTGATGGAAAACTGATATATTCAATCATCTTGAACCTTCTTGTAGCCTAGCCTTGGAGGATAAATCCTTTATATATTGTGCGAGCAATATGCCAACAATCACAACTTCCCTTCACATGGTTCTTGATCGAGACCCAATAGTATTAGTTCTAGGTCTAGTAATAGAAACTCCTAATCCAAACAGAGACCCAGTCATGCACAATCCACATTTGGATATTCCCTTTTAATTAATACAAAGTTTTCTTTTAGCCCCTGAACTTAACTTGATTACAGATTCTAGGAATATTCCAGAATTTGATGGATAGGAGCAAGGTTAAATAATTGAATTTTCTCTTGTTCATCAAGTTTTGGAATATTCCCAAAATCTACAATTGAGCTAAGGATGACCCGTTTTTAATATGTGCATGTTTGTATATGTATGTGTATTATTAAAATAAATATATTTAATATATTAAAATTATATATATTATTGGCTCAAAATTTTAACAGATAGAGATCCTAGGTTCAAACTTAAGGGCCAACAAAGAGATTTGTTGTAGTCTAGTAGAACACTGGAATTTTCACCTTACTCAGTAAGAAGTAAGGCATCTCACTCGAGGCATGTCAAGAATTAGATAGGGGAGGGTCCATGAGAAGGCTTCAAAGAGTAACACAACAAACAGTTCAATACACACATTTGCACTAGAAAGTCTTATTCGCAAACATGTATCATGTGGAAAGTAGAGATTTATGATATAACTAGAAAGACAGAGAGCATTCAGATCCATGTGAAAAGAAAATTTAAAAGGGTCCCATAGAATTCAACACACTCAGAGATGTAAAACAATCACGCAACTCCTATTTTATTAATAGATATTGCATCATTACATTTCGATACCACAACCCTTATGGAAAAACCAAAGGTCACATTACATATCTCAGTTTAGAGAAAGATGAGAGACAAACAGAACAAGGCTTTATTCCATGAGACATCATCTTGGTATAGGGTCTCTGCTTCCTTCTTTTTGTTATCCTTCCCTTAGATTTTATAGACTTCTTCCGCAAAATTGCTTGCCTGAATTTCCATTCATCCCCTTAGATATCATGCTCTTTCCTCTTCGATGACTTCTGTAACTCGATTTCAACTACTCCTTCTTGCATGTTCATCTATCTTCGACAGTCTTTGTGAAATTCATTTTGTTTGCACTTTTCCACACTTTTATCTTGTCAACTTCGATGTTTGAATGATCTTGATTAATTCCTTAACTTTCCCCCATCTACCTTCTACGAAACCACCTTCTAGTCAGACTTGGGAAAAATATTTCAAAATTCTATTCCCAAAAGATGAAGGGCCCAATAGGCCCTGACCAAAATCGATTGACTCATCCCTGAGTCAATCCTTAGCTGATGTTGTTGTTTCTCCTTGTTGTTGCTATGCCCCTACCTATGTTGCTTCTTCCTGGTCCACTACTTCTCGTGTCATATGTTCACCTTCAAATGAAGGGAACGATTCAAGCACGGCCCATAGAGCATCGACTTTGAATTCAAAATATTCAGCAATCATAGATTGCCAAGAATCTAACAGAACAATAGCTTGATCAAGAAATGACGTGGTAAGGTCAACACTGGAGTGTTTATGTCGAGTGGTCATGAGGGCGTTCCATTGGTTCTCGAATTTAGTGATGAGTTGCAAGAGATTTTGAAAATGATTCTATGTAGGTGGTTTGAGGTTGTGCAATAGAGCCTTTGTGGTGCGATAGTCATCTTCAATCTATTGGATCTGCTTCTCCAGCGAATAATTTTTTAATAGCAAATCCTTCTACTGGTCAAGGTTAGCCATGAAGTAGGGCTTGGTTGAACAACCGTGGGGCCTTTTGATGCATCTCATAGACATGTTGATTCTTCTTATCGAGAAAACTAGACCAATCATGTACATGCTTGAAGATTTCTTGCGCTTCCCTAGTAATACAATGAAGGGAAGCCTTAAGTGAAGCAGCTTCAACTATTTTCTGCTCAATTTCGATGGTAGACTGAGTGGTTAGGCCAGGGAGTGCTTCCTAGGCGGTTTTAATAGTGTGCTTTAGTTTGTGGTTTAGAGAAACAAGTTTGGTACATGCGCCTCCAATGTAGTTGCAGTAATCAGAGAGGGTACAAACTGAAAAATAGTTTAGTGCATTCGATACCACTTCAATGATAATGGGCTAAAGTATCTAAAATTTAGCGTTGATATCTTTAACCTGTTGCTGCAACGCTTGATTTTCATGCAGCAGTCAATCCCACTTGACTATTAGCCAAAATAATTTGTTGTTGCTGCTGCTCATGACCAATGGCTACGCTATTGTGCAGTGCTTCAGTTTGTCGAGAATTAAGTTGAATGAAGTTAAACAATTGAGATGACGACCAAATTTGGAGATCATTGGGCAACATGGTACCAGGGAAATAAAACCATACATGTAGGAGTTTTCCGCTAGCTATAGACTTTTCATAATGCCCCTGTGGAGAGGTTTCCCACTACGGGTCTGTGTTGGCATGGATGTCGGTGCGGGCTTCTGGAACAATTGGTGATGGTGAGGGAGAGATAGTGTTAGAGGCTTGGGCCAGGATGCTGAGAACTTCTTGGGATTTGTCAGGTTCGGGACTGGGGTGGATGGGATGAGCATTCGCTAGTTTAGGGCATGGCACCAGAAGCAAGGTATGTAGGATAGGCACTGTGGCCATATCTATAGGGCTAGTACTCACGTCCATGGCATTAGGGGTGGTCTTGGTGATTGCTTGAACAACAAAGTCGACCTCCATTTTGATTTTAGTATAAAAGGGATTACTTGTTTGAGGGAGATTAGAGTTGGTTGGAGATGGGGAGGTCATGCATGAGGGATTGTGGGACATTGAAGAAGTGGAAGGGGTGGAATGTGGAGGTTCTTCAATGAAATGAGTGTCAATAAATGTCTTTCGGATTAATCACATCATTAGGGTATGAGTGCCAACGAAGGAGTGAGTATATTATTCCGTGAGGTTGACAATTTGGAGTGAAGGAATAGGGGTATTGTTCCAGGGAACTAAGGGAAATAATCTAGCAAAATGAAGGGTGTCTCGCATTATGGGCTTAGTGACAGAAGTAGGGCCCACCATGGGAATACATACAACTAGTAGTATGATAGAGGGAGCACTAGGCAAACTAACAATAGGAAAATCAAAAGAGAAAGGCAGGAAACTTACTGAAGGGCCAAGCACTGGCAAAGTGCATCGAGCTAAAAAAAGGGACTCTTCAAACCGCTTAAGGATAGGGGTGAGTACTTCTTCAACGACCTGCTTTCGGGAGGCGAAGGGACTTTCGCCAAGCAATGGACGTGGAAACATTCCTTCAAAAGATTATATAATTTTGTTGTCTTGGATCTCACAATAATACCTCAACATGATAAGACTTCATTATAGAACACTTGTTCCGAGAGACACAAAGGTAGTGGCCGAATTTTGAAGGTATATGGGTTGACAATCTTGGGTCAAATCTAGGTGGTATCATGGTGAGCGCTAAACCATATAACATGTGAATATTCATCAAGGATTGACTATGGGAATCGGGGGACAATTGATGTGACACAAACCATTTTGACATACTGGCCAGGGAAGGATGCTTCATTAATTTCTTTACTGCTTAGGACCTCTAATGCTTGCCATGGGGTGTATGCCAGAGCCGAGGGTTTATCGTCATAAACTAGAGCAAGCTCTCTCCCTTCAGGAAGACACCACTTCATCATGACAAGGGTGATGACTAACTACCTGAAAATAAAGTAAGTCGCCTTCTTATAAATGTCTTCACAACCTTCGAACAATTCATTCAATAAATAACTTCACTAATTCAATTGTTCTCCCCTGTTGCAAGATTTAGCCACCAAAATTGTATCTAAGAAGAATTCGACCTTAGTGTAGTGCCGCATAATCTTCCCTGCTATCAAATGAAAAACAAACTTTATTGAAAGTCTATTAAACATATCAATTAGGGTCTCTTTGACTCTGCACTGAGTAGCATATTTAGTCAAAAAATTATCATCGTTAGTCTTCTTACTACTCTTGGAGGTGGTTTGAAATGCAGATGAAATATTGGCACCTATGGCAGATAACCTCGTCAACATTTGGATATTGTTAGCATGTATTTGGTGCTTTCGGTCAAGCCATAAGGATCCCCGTGCAACTGGTTTATAATAAACTTCGTGCACTGCATAGCCACGCCCTAGGTGCCTAAGACAAGCAGGTTTCGCAAATTCATCAATGTGGACCACTGCAAAGCTCAAAAGTCCACCCTCAGTTGGGAAAAATGGCTACAATATTGTCTAGTCATAGGATCCGTGAATACTTCGTGCTTGAGCGGAGGGAAATTGAAGGAATCAGATAAGTCATTTTCTACTAGCGAAGCCTTCTCATACTTTCCAAGGAGGTCTTCAATTTCTATAGTTCGAGGATCCAATGGATCTATAGGGAAAACTAATTTAGACACTCGAGTCATGGAAGCAACTCATCGTCTACACACAATGTTCACAAGAGGCCAGAACTTGAGCTGAGAACTAGAAGAATTTGACAACGAAGCGAGAGTGAACAACTTGACCATATAAACTCTTTACAATGGAGCTTTCAACATTGCCATGCATACCATACAGAAAGACTTGACATGATGTCTGTGATTAAACTATTTAACTAATAAATATGACAACTTGCTATACTCGGTTCAGATTGTGATAATAATGGAGACTATGATGTGGACTTGAGGTGTATGATGCAAAAAACTCAAAAGACGGGTGATAATATTGACCAATCACCAAGAAATGGTGACAAAACCAAAAAGAAGACAACCATAATGTGTTCGGGATATTATAGGAAAGATTTAAATTGAAATTTGAAAAGACTCTGGAAATTATTATAGATTATGTTGGACAAGACAACCAACACACGTGTTTCCTCGACCACAATCAGTTGTGGAGGGTCACACCTAACTAGACTAACAAACCAAATGCAAGTACTTTTATTCCAAAACTAAACAGCTGACATAATTGACCTGAACTTAAACCTACCTAATTTACTCGACCCTAGACCTAACTACTATCCCCTTTCAGAGATCAAATAAGTGACTAAAAATTTTGTGGGCCATGGAAGGGCTTCAAGTGTGTGTCGTTCACCCATCCTAGAAGAAGAATCCTGTCTAGTTGTGAAAGCTTAAAAAATACAGAGTCTCATACTTCTGCAACAAGGAATGAACCTAACCAATGCATTTTGAGCTTCCCAGGATGCTTCAAAAACTTACCGTTGTAGAGTAGAACCTGGTCGCCAACCATGGTAGAATTTTTCTTGATGTGATGGTCATTCCATGAATTTTTTCATTCCTTATCAACAATTTGGTGAAAATATGCTAAGAACCTTTCTTCACCTAACTCTCATAGTTCATTTAACTGCTCGACAAGTGACTCATCCTCTATCATTTGAGTAGCATGTGTGACAAAGAGATTGGGAACAATAAATTCGGTAGGAACCACAACTTCTCTACCATAAATGAGTTGGAATGGAGTATATTTATGTAATCATTTGATGATGGTATGGTAAGCCCATAAGATAGCTAGTACCCTCTGTCCCAATCATACCATTTGGAAGAACATATTGTGGTGAGCCCCTTCTTCAGGACCTTATTGAAAGCTTCAATAGTACCATTTTCCTGCAAATGATAAGGGTTTCTCTTATGATGTTGAATCATGAAACTTCACAGCAATACGATGACCATCTCATTGATGAAATGAGTCCCTTGGTCGCTGGTGAGGCTTTGAGGACACCCAAATCGAGTGATGATATTTTCAAATATGAACACGTGACAGTATTGGCAATACAGTCTTTAATGACTACGATCTCAGCCAAATGGGTCAGGTAGTTAGTAGAAGTAATAATGTACTGAGTGTGAGAGGGTCGCGTTGGAGGATTAATGTGTCCCAAAAAATCAATAGCCCACTTCTCTAAAGATTGGACTGCGCGAATAGGATGCAGGAGAAGATCATCCCTGTGCAATGGGTGACCCACTTGTTGGCATACATCACATTTCTTGACATACTCTTTCGCATCGTTGAACAATGTTGACCACTAGAGCCTTTCTTGCACTATTTTACATGCGATATATTTCCCTCCGCCATGTACTCCTGCAATTGCTGAGTGGCACTCCCATAACACATCTTCATTCTCATAGTCAAGAACACAACGTTGCGATATTTGATCTAGTCCCATTTTATACAATTGGCCGGCGATAAGTTGGTAATCCAAGACTCAAACCACCCTATGTCTCCTCTGAGTTGTTGTATACTCATCCAGGCATTTTCCAGTGGCTAAGAGCAACATAATGTCTTCCAAGTAATATGGAACGACTTCAACTAGAAACAAATATGCGTCTGGTAGTTGGTCTTCCACTAACCCTCCTATTTCACTTGACTCCAAACAAGAAAGATGGCCAGGTCTCACATTTGTCCGTCCTATCTTCACAATGAATTTTAATGTAAACTCCCGAAATAGAAAGGGAAATATGCAAATCCTCCCTTTTAGGACATGCTTATTTACTAGATACTTCAGCACAAAGTGGTCAGTAAAGAATTTAAAGGGACCACCCAAAATATAGTGTCTAAATTTTTGCAAAGAATACACCATCTAAAGAGCGTCACATTCAGTAGTGGTGTAGTTATTCTCCACAGTAGAAGGTTTTCTACTGGTGAAATAAATTGGGTGATCCAAATTACCATCTCTAGGCTGGGCCAAGATATCTCCCAAAGTGATCCCTGATGCATCTATGTGGACATGAAATTCTTTATTCCAATCTAGGTAAAACTATTATTGACGCACTTGCAAGCTTCTCCTTCAGTGTGTCAAAGGCAACATCACAGTCAGTAGTCCAAGCAAAACGCTTAAATTTATTCAGCAACTTTTCTAATGGTCCAGTGATTAGAGCATAGTTATGGATGAACCTCCGATAGTATCCTGTGTGTTCTAGAGCCGATCTTAGCTATTTAACACTAGTTGGTGGTGGCATATTCAATATTAATACAATCTTGGTAAGGTCTACACATACTCCCTCCTTGCAAATTGTATGCCCCAACAACGTTCTAAAGGGGACGGTAAAAATACACTTCTTTAAGTTCAAAGAAATTTGTAATTGCCTACAATAATCAAACATGACCCTATTTGTAATTGCCTACAATATACAAGCATTGTTAAGGCTTCGATAGTTTACACAGACCCTGATGTCATCTGATACCTTCTTATTCTATATGAAAATGGGACTAACCCACTCAATTTCTTCAATAGGGAAGATAAGGATGGCTGCCAACATCTTGTTGACTTCCTTCTTTACCTTCTCCTTGACTCTTGGTTTTTGCCTATATGATCAATGTTTTACCGATTTTTCATTCGACTTTAGCACAATCCTCATTTCTCCCAAATCCCCTTTTATTCCTTTGAGTTATGAAATTGATGTAGGGAAAATATCCCCATATTCCTTTAAAAGATAAATTATTTCCTTAATGGTCTCCTCATCCCAATAGGCATTGATGGAGGCCAAATTAGGTTTCTCTTCAGTCCCAATGTTGTGCTTTCACAATTTCAGAGGTTGCAGATGCGGTCCATTTGTAATAGGACCATCCTCTACGTCTCATTCCCCTTTAGACTTCTTCAAGGTTAAGTGCCTCAATCCTTCCAAATTTTCATCATCGTGTTTTAGATTCACCTTCTTGCAAGCCACAAATTCATGGAACCTTGATTCATAGACTTGGTTGAAGACATCCTAGTTGATGTGATCCTCAATAGGCTCTCTTTATGGGAACAAGACCGTCTTGACTGCTTTGAAAGCAACCACAACCCTCTTATCTTCATATGTAAAGGAGAAATTACGTGCAAACTGGGCTATCATGTGGTCCCACCCATCGGTCTTCCTTAAGATAGCAAACCTGGGGGAATGTTCCTGGAGTATGAACGAATCGATGCACCCACATATTCTCAGAAAGTCCCTCTCCTGGCCACTTATCTTTGCATTTCTGAATATGCTATTAAGGGTTGATGTACTCCTCATATTTAGGAAAATTGGCCGAGTCACCCTTTGAGCACCCAAATTGGCATATCAACATCGACTTGTCTACTTCCCACCCTTGTAGATGGTCACAATGAGCTCCCCACCTGTTGACGGTGCTGGACCCGCCAACATTCAAGGGATTACCCTGGTATGAAGTCCCAACTATACCTCACACCGTTTTGTGTGGGAGTCCCATCCGGTATGATGGCCCGGTTGCCATTGTCTTAAGGATTTGCCTCAACTCTTGCTTGTTAGCACAGGAGAGTGGTTCACTTTGTCTTCGAGAAGTTTACTTGTGAGTGTAAGTGTACTTGTGTCAATGGTTCTTTCACTGTGAGGGGAAGAAGGTGAAGGTGAGTCCCACGTTGAAAGGGATCAGTCCCAACTCGACTAGGAACACACAACAAAAAAGACATACACATCTTTCGGCGGAGTAGTCCACTCAGATGCGGCAGTCACAACATACAAGGTAAGATAACACATGCAACACTCATGGATCAGTCTGAACAACTGCAATGGTTGTTACAAAAAAAGGTCTGTCTGATGTCCGGCAGAGTAGTCGACATGGACGAGACAACATTAACAACATATAGAACACATTTCCATTAATAGATTATGCATTACAACAAATGAATCAGTTCAGATTTAGAACACAGGTTAAAGCAACATGCATTACAAGTGTTAAAGATCAGTCTTACAACAAATACAATACATTTGTGAAAACATGCTGGCCGGTTAATAGGCTTCTGAATTAAGTGAAAGTTCCAAGACACATCGTTACAACATACATCACTAACCCCATCAGCGGGGTGTTGGAGCCACTACTTACTCCACAAAGAAAAGATTACAAACTCTCTTGGCTATGTGGGAGGAGCTGAGGTGAAAAGTCCTTTCATGTACAAATGAGGGGGGTATTTATAGCCAAGGGTGAAACTGACCGTTGTGGTTGTTCAACTACCCTCATGACCATTTGAATTCCATGTCTTTTCGACTTACATAACCCTATGTTCAGCAAGTGGGTCTCTTGGACTTCCACGTTACATCACATTAATTGACAACAAGCCCATAGTGGAGATGTGGGCAACATGAGTCATGACTTGACTCGACATGACTTGACATGGCAATGCTGGTACATTCGTGTTGCTATTAGAGTGCATGTCGAGCTACAATGCTGCTGAGTGATGGATGTCTTCATGGTGTATCATAGCTCCACCTCCACATGGCGAAGTGCGCGGAGTCTTAGATGGTCCTTGGTTCGCTTGATGAAGCTTTAGCATGTTTTTCCTTGCTTTCAGGCTGGAAGGCTTGACAAGCTCACTTGTTCATGAAGGTGCATGTTTGTCGCGTTCATCCACTTCGCATGCTTCGTTTGTTCGTCCGTTGGTGAACCTGTCCATCTGCATGTGCTCCCTTCATTCATCCCGTTCATCGTCCTAACATGTTTGTTGGTGTACCTATACCTACAGTCACTCATGACGAGACGACATCAAATCCAAAACCTCCTATTCTACCATGACACATGATCATTCAGATGCAGGTAACTGGGAGAGGCAGCAGGGCTGTGATGCGGGATGATGGATTTGGGCAAATGCTGATGAAAACTGCGCAAGAGTCACTGAGAGATGGAGACAGACAATCTGAGTCGACAATGATTTTCTGCAAGGTATAGCTCGATTGGGAGGAAAAATTGCACAAATTTTGGGAGGGACAGTCCAGGCTGCAGGAGGGCAAGGCAAGCATGCTCTACACATTTTCTGGAACGAATAGTCAGCAGGGGCTGGACAACCAAATTTGTGCAATTTTCTAGAGGAATGGGTCGGGCTGCATGAAGGGTCATTTGCTAGGGATTGCATAGTTTTTTTGGGGAACTGTTAGGGAGACTAGCAGCCAGAACTGTGCAATTCCTAGAGGGAACTGCCAATTGGCTGCTGGGGTCACTAGCAGCCAAAACTGTGCAATTCCCAGAGGGAATTGCCAGTTGGCTGCTCAGTCATTGGCAAGAGAAATTGTGCAATTCTTGGAGGGAACACATAGTTTGCTGCTAGGAGCTGCTAGTTGGGAAAATTGCACTGAGGCTGGGAGGCCGACCTGCTAATCATATTTGTGCAATTTTTGAGATGAGTTGATTGATGGGTAGCGGAAGACTTGCTGATGAGAACTGCACAATTTCTGAGATGAACAGTCGGTCGACTATCCAGATGATTGACTGGGAAAACTGCACAATTTTCTGAAGGAGACAGGGATGGGCACTTGGTGCCTGTCCAGCCTGTTTGTACAATTTCCTCAGTTAGTTGAATGGGTGAGGTCAATGGCCTTTGTGCAAATTTTGAGGGGAGTCAATCTCTGGGTGACTGTCGGGTCCGACTGTCTGGTAGGCCAGCATGAGAGTTGATTGAGATTTCTTGCAGGTAGCGTAGCTTGGAAGGACTAGCTTGGTACTTTTGTGCTGTTTTGGGTGACAGTCGATCGAGTGAAAGGCAAGGTGATGGTCCGGCTGTCAGTGAGGAGTTTGGTCGTCAAAACTTCAACAAAAATGACTAAGTGTATGAACAGTCGAAAGGTGCATAGGTGGTCATACAAACACACACTCACATGATTTGACGACGAAACAACCGAACCATCCAGACACACATGTTCAACATGGCTGACCGATGGTGCAAGTGACAAGCACGACACTTGTGATTGATCGTTCATTGATCGAGACGACGATTGCGCGACAACAAATGTGACCCCGTGTGTGAGTGCGACATATGCTTTCATGGTGAACACAACAAACACATACGAAGAAAAGACTTCGAGCATAACCAAAACATGGTCGCAAGCATAACTTGGACATCAACATGCAGAGACTTGAATGCAATGAACAAGCAAGGTGGATGTAAAGGCTCACACAAGCTCACAGAGTGAACTCGAGTGTGTGCAGACATCAAGTGAACTCTTCAAGGGAAGCTCCAAAATTGGTGTAGGCCAAAATTTTGGAGAGTGGGTGTAGCCACTACAACACTTGGCGACACACTGGTAGAACTCCATCTTCTCTGTTTCAATTCATTGCTAGCATAGGGCCTTGGTATTTCGGGGAGTATTGAATCGTTGTGCAGGTTACTTCAGTTTCCCCACTTACCCCATGGTCATATATGGTTCACCCTTTGCCAACTCAGTCAAGCACAATCAAAAGTTCAAATTAGATCTTAGTGTTTCGAATCTAGGAAGGGTAGTTTAGTTCGCGAGTTGAAGATTTTCAGAGTATAAGTTTTCATCTCTTGTGTTGCTCTGCTGCCAGTAGGCTTGCACAGTACCCCGACAGAGACACATAGGAACACATACATTGCTCCACTGTTAATGAGCCTGGTAAGTACCCCTGTGGAGTTGCATGCTTCACCTCTCTGTGCACAAAGCCTTTCTCTTATTTCGCCTTTGTATTTTTTAAGAGAATTGTGCATAGGCACTTATTTAGTTTTTTGGGGTGGAAGAGGGATCCCAACTTATTGAGAGAAGAAGAGGTTGTTCCTTTAGAGAAGCATGTAAGACCTATGACATAGGTTTTATCATTTATGTTTTTCCCCTTCTCCATTTCTACTAGTTGGATTAGCTTAAATGCACAAAGAAGAAGGCTGAGTACATGCATGGGGCTTCCCAGTGTGGACACAGGTTCATGGTTGGACCAAAGCTTCCTTTACAGACGGTTCGTATTTTCCATCAGGACTTCATCGGCCGAAGGTTGTAACTAAGCACAAAGTAAATGGACACAAGACGAGCCAAGTGCTATAGTGTCACAAGTATCTTCAAATTTCAGCCACATACTCTATTCAAAAGCCAGAACGTAGTAGTTGGCCACACTTATTTCCGGAAACAAAAATAGTAATATATCAAACAAACAAAATGAATGTGAACAAAAATAGCAAGTAGAATCAAACAAGGTGAAAGCAAAGATAATAAGAAAAACAAACCCAATGAAACAACAAGTAGCAAGCAGACCATGTACATGGCACGGGCACGACCCGACCTACTGGAACTAGTGTTTGAGGACTTTGCCTTTGACAGGATAATAATCCTCTCGTGAAGTGATTGCAAATGATACATGTGTGAGCCAAGTTTCTCATGGACCAATGCCGGTCCACCAGGCTCCGCTACCAGAACCTGGTGGCATTCCAGAAGACCTTCAAGTGAAGACAACACCATTGTTTAGGTACTGTGTTCAACATGGGCTCAGATGATGGCACGAGGTAGTTGTTTTTATTCCAGTAAGGGTTCAAGTTTCTGAAGTCAATGCGTAAGCAGATCTTCCCAGATTTCTTATGCGCAAGATTTAAATTAGCAAACCAAGTATGATGACGAACTTTGCAAGTAATCCAAACACTTAAAATGTTAGTCAATCTTTTCGGTGAAAGGAGTACAAACAACATGTATGTGTTACCTGTTCTTTGTTGTAATGGCTTGTCTTCTCCTTTACCTAGAATCTCATGTTGTATTGTTTGCATGTAGTGGGCACTCAGGTCATCATCTACTCGTGCAGACCCATCCAAGTACTATTCGACCAAGCGGTCAACGATTGGTCGCTGCTGTAGTGTGTAACTTGTACTGAAATTGGCCATCTTTGAATCATGGTGGGTTCCCAGGTTTCTCTATTCATAAATGGTGTTGGTCCTTCGTTTGTTCAACACAAGTGCTTTAGCATCATAGTTTGTGACTTTGGACTTAAAAAAACTTGAAATCACACATGGTTCATTGTTTTGGATGGCAGAGATACACTCGGTCCTTGAGCCATCATGTGTTCTTGATGTCAAGACTCATGGTCCACAACTTGTCTCTACATGGACCATTTGGCGTGTTGGAACTACTGCTACTACCGCTGTTGCTACTACTGCTACTATCAGAAAAACAAACTGTACAAGTTTCATTATCATTAGTTGGGCGAGGAAGGAGTCGCAACTGCTTGTTTGATGAGGTTTGGGTTGGTCGTGCAAGATAACACTCCAATGTCTTTTCCAGGAAGGAGTTTCCAAACATGAGTTCTGTGAAGGCCAATGGTTTGTTATTTCCATTAAGGGGAGTGCCATTGTGTTTCATATACCTCTCCGATAACACCCGGATTTGGTTGCATCTGCCCTTGTATGGAAGCCACATGTGAGACTAGTCTGTAGCAAAAGATCCATCTAGCTTGTTGGAACAGTCTCTGCTGAGTAGCAGGCCATATGCTTCTGATATGTCCACAATGACTATGTTTATGCATTGGTGGACGCGACTGTCATGGGATAGTCAGATGATCACATCTTGTAGTTCACCAATGGCTGGTACTGATGTTCTATCGAGTTGGATGATTCTGTAGGATGTTTTGCTCCATCGTGCATTGATCTTCTTAGCAATGGGGAGGTGCATGACATTGGCTGTTGCACCAGAATCAACCAAGTAGTTGTGGACATTGTAGTTGAAAACTTCGACTGAAAGCAGGAATGGGGGGAAACCTGAGTTTTCTTCTTCTATCCGAAGTGTATTGAACACAGTGGATAGTGATCTGGGAGGTGTGCTTTCTCCCTTGCTGGTGGAGGTCATACTGTTTGGTGTTGTTTGTCCTAATGTGCGCAGAAGGATATCTCACTGACTCTGGACTTTGGCTAGCTTGGACAAATTGATGTTCACTCGAGTTTTATTCATGTCATCAACTATGTTGTAATCCAAAGGTGGTAGACTCACCAAGGTGTCTGAGGTGGAATGGATGTTCGTGCTGTCCGGCAGAGTGTTCTGCAACTTGCTGTCGATGGAAATACTCTTATCCACCACTATCTTCCCAGACTTTCTTTGTGTTTGTTGCTTTGAGGCAAACGGTGGGTTGGCCTTCTTTATCAACTATCTCACCTTCTCTTACATCTCCTCAAGTGTAGGGGGAGACCCTTTACTCCTAAGATGGTAACAATCCTTTTTCTTTTGGGGCTACTTCTCAGTGTTCGTCTTCGAGACTACTTGCAAGAACTCGTATGCGTTCACCACATGCCCAGAACTTGGTGCTTCATCAGGTGCAACCTCCTCGTTATCATCAGTGTCTTCTAGCTGCTCCTGTATGTCGCCATCCGCATTGAGTGTATGAGTACAGAGAGAGGTAACAACTCGCTTCCAATCTGAACGAGAGTTCTCGGGGTGAAATTCTTCATGGAAGGAACAGAACTTAGGATCAGGGCATTGATCGAGTTGGAACATAGGCTTCTGCGTAAATTTGGAACCGAACTGATTGTTGCTTGATGAGTCAGTTGATGAACTGATTTCCTATCTCTGTCTGGGTGGATGTCTGCTTGTGAATGTTTCCATCTTCCGTTGCTTGGGTTCGGACACTTCGGTGGTTAAGTTCTTGACAAGGCGAGTGAGGCTCTCAATATCAGTTACTTCCTTGTCTTTGCCCTTGCTCATCGTTGCTTGGGGATTTCTACTCGCATCCTTGGAGTCTTTCGTTGATTCGTCATCCTTGATGACTCCAATGGTGAGCAAGTATTCCTCAAAAGCAATAGCCTCTTTGCAGCTTTCTAAAAGTGTTGGCTTCGCAGCTTGCTTGATGAACTACGCAATAGTGGTTGGTAGTGCAAACGTGTAATAGTCGACAGTGATGGAGTCATGAGGTTTGGTGTCCGCTGCAAACTTGTTCAAAATACACATAAACCTCTGATTGAAATCTTTCAATTTCTCTTTTCCCTCCATCCTGAGGCTTCCCAATTCTTTGAGTAGCATGGTTGGGGTCTTATAATCAGCAAACTTTTCAAGGAACATAGATTTGAAAGAACTCCAGTTCTGTATGGAGTTGGGTGGAAGGCTGTGATACCAAGAAGTTGTGCGACCGTCCAAGGTACATGGAAACAATCTACATGCTACGTTGTTATAACGTACCTCAAGGGTTTGCAGCTATAGGTAGAATTTTTCTAAGTGGTCTTCTACCTTCACTGCGCTATTAGGGTTGAACTTGATGTTCATTCTCTCTACTCGCTTCAACATCTTGTGTAGAACAATCGGGAGAGCCAATGGTCCCTAAATCATCCATTCAAGATTTGGGTCAGCCATCTCTTCGTCCCCTTCGTCTTCTTCCTATCCTTCGAAATTTGATGGCTCTGGATTTGAGTCTGACGGTTCGTCTCCGCCTCCACCTCCTCCACTGCCTTCCCCTCCGCCTCCTATACCGGAGTTTGATCCCAATACTACAAGAGTGCCTTATTCATCTTCAAAGAAGATTGGAGGTTCCTCTCTGTCTTCAATAACTTCTTCCAAACCTTCAAGAGTAGCAAGGACTGCTTCTTCCACTAATGATACAACAACCCCTGTGGGAGTGGATTTTGTCTTCTTAGATGTGTGTGGAAGATACTGTATGCCTGGGATCAGTTCGACTGCTTTCACGAACTGGCGAGTAATGGGACGAATGGAGCAAAGGTGTTGATATGAAATCTCGTGTTCAATTCTGGGAGGTGACGTGAGAGAGGGAGTGCGAGGTAATGCCTTGACTAGATGGTTGATGAGTGAGTGTGAGGGGAGTTTCAGCCATGTACAATTGGCTTCCCTTCTTCTAGCGCTAGAAATGTTGACGATGTTGGACCCGCCAACATTCAGGGGATCACCCCGATATGATGTCCCAATTAGACCTCACACCGTTTGGTGTGGGAGTCCCATCTTGTATGATGGCCCGGTTGCCATTGTCTTAAGGATTTGCCTCAACTCTTTCTTTTCATCACAGGAGAGTGATTCACTTTGTCTTTGAGAAGTGAGGTTTGCGTTCTTGGTGAGTGTAAGTGTACTTGTGTCAATGGTTTTTCATTGTGAGGGGAAGAAGGTGAAGGTGAGTTCTAGGTTGAAAGGGATCAGCCCCAACTCAACTAGGAACACAAAATACAAAAGTACATACACACATTCCGGCAGAGTAGTCCACTTAGATGCGGTAATCACAACATAAAGGTAAGATAACACGTACAACACTCACAGATCGAATGAGTGCAATGATTGTTACAACAAAAGGTCTGTTTGATGTCCGGCATAGCAATCGACATGGATGGGACAACATTAACAACATATACAACACATTTCCATTAATAGATTATGCATTACAACAAGTGAATCATTTCAGATGTAGAACACAGGTTAAAGCAACATGCATTACAAGTGTTAAAGATTAGTCTTACAAAAAATACAATACATGTGTGAAAACATGCTAGCCTGTTAACAGGCTTCTGAATTAAGCGAAAGTTTCAAGACACATCGTTACACCATACATTGCTAACCTCGTCAACGGGACGTTGGAGCCACTACTTACTCCTCAAAGAAAAGATTACAGACACTCTTGGCTATGTGGGAGGAGCTGAGGTGAAAAGTCATTTCATGTACAAATGAGGGGGGTATTTATAGCCAAGGGTGAAACTGACCCTTTTGGCTGTTCGAATACCCTCATGACCATTTGACTTCCATGACTTTTTGACTTACATGACTCTATGTTCAACAAGTGGGTCTATTGGACTTCCACGTTACATCACATTGATTGACAACAAGCCCATAGTGGAGTTGTGGGCAACATGACTCATGACTTGACTCGACATGACTTGACATAATAATGTTGGTAAATTCGTGCTACTGCTAGAGTGCATGTCAAGCTACAATGCTACTGAGTGATTGTTAATTTTAGGTATGTTCTATGCTTGAGCAATTTATTTAAATTTTCACTGTTAGCAATCACATCAGCATTACGATAAACTGCAGATAGAACATAAATACAAAACGCAGAAGACAAGCCAAGACAAGAGGACACAAGATATGGCGCGAGCCAGGGACAAACCCCACAATGTGTGGGGAAACCCTTTGATCAAATCTTCTTTTATCTTCAAAGTTCAGCAGAGAGAGAGAGAGTACATTTACAATAGAAGTCAACACTTTGACTTATCGAAATCTAACATAGATCATTTCGTATCATGATGAGATCAGTTGAAGACATTCTGCTTCAACTGATTCTTATCGTTCTGCATCTCGTCCATTTTGTTGCACCTTACTGTGTAGCACCATCATGCTGCTCCCAGCATCATCATGCTGCTCATGATCATTGTGCTGCCCATGATCTCATACAACACCATGCTGCCCATTACTAATATGCCCATCACTATGTTCATCATCATGTTTCCCTTTATGTCCATGACATGTTCACAGCAACATCATACAACCATCTAATAGCATTAGATCTCAACCCAACTGTCTGCTGCCTGAGGGGTTGCTATTCTTCTTTCAGCCCTTAAGCAACAGTCTCTTGCTCCTCCTTTCAGCAGCTTCTTCTGCCCTTCAAGTCAAGCTCAAGAACAATTATAACATGCTCAAACAGCCTTGATTGAACACGCTGTCACCTACAGCAAATCAACAAAGATTCTTCATGCTGTAATACCAGGTTCAACCTTCTGATTAGGGTCTCACAAACTGCAGTTAGGTCATCTTCATATAATCCTAACTACTGTTGTATATATTGTGTCAAGGCTGCTATATATATATCACAGTATGTGAGAAGGCTGATGGTATCCTCATAATGATGCCTAAACTGTGACTGCATATGGAATAAGTGCCCAGATAATGCACTGTTGTGAGAGCACCGAAATACATGCATGCATATATGATGAGGCTGCTAGGAGACCGAATACACTTCACTGTGAAGCCGAGATTATACCTCTGTTTACCCATACGAAGATACCATTCCATCCGAGGTCCTGGTCTACATGAACAGGTCTCCTTCTACTGCGAGAACAGGTCTACCTTTGCTGCGTGAACATGTCTCCTTTAATGCGTGAACAGGTCTCTATTGATTAGCATGATAGGACTGCGTTTAGGCTGCTACAGGCAGCGTATTAAAGGCTCCTTCATGGCAGCGTATAAGGGCCTCAGAACAGCGAATAAGGGTCACCCTTAACTGCGGATTTAGGGCATCTCTGGACCTGCGGTTACTGCGGTTACTGCGGCTCCTACGGCTACTGCGGCTCCTGCGGCTCCTGCGGCTACTGCGGCTCATCTTCCACCTGTGACTGCGGTTTAGGTTAGCAGATTAGGGCATCATCAAACAAGGCCAGCGTATCACTCATGGTGTCTCTTTCCTTCACCAAAAACCCAGACGTGGAGAGGAGGAGACTACTCATGAATGTGTGTTGAAATGACAACAAATCCTCCCCAATTTATACTAAAACGTGAATAGTGAATAGACACGTCTATTGGGCTTCTGAGCCTACATCAAGTGCTGGTCGACTTGATAATAATTATATAAATAAAATAAATTCATATCTCCATTTATACTTATCGGAATCGGATGATCTTTAGATCAATCCTACACCTCTCAATGAGAGGGATCCAATAAAAATATCAGCTGCCATAAAGAAGCTGATCCACATGGATTTTGGCCCTAGTTTCCAATTTAACACTCTCTCTCAACTAGGGAGAACTCCATCCAGTGATCCATAAGTCCGACTGTACTATCTCGGCCATCAGTGCCCTGCACTGCTCTGCCCAACTCTGCTCAGCTCTGCTGGCTTTGCTCTGCTCTGCTCGGCTCTACTAGCTCTGCACTGCTCAGCTATGTTGGCTCTGCTCTGCTGGCTCTGCTAGCTCTGCTCTGCTCAACTCTGCTCTGCTGAACTATGAAGAAGAAGAATTTGATCGAGAATGTCTCATACCATTCTCCACTGACCCGAAGTCAGTCTCAGAGTACGTACCACTAGTCCCAGACTAGTCTCAACCAACCCGAAGTCAGTGTCATAGTATGTACGACTCTTACTGGTCCCAAACCAGTATCGCAGTCTCAGAGAGTGTACCACTGGTCCCAGACCAGTTTCAACCGACCCGAAGTCAGTGTCATATTATGTACCACTCTCACTGGTCCCAGACCAGTCCTTCACTGACACGAAGTCAGTCTCGGAGTATGTACCACTGGTCCCAGACCAGTCTCAGCCGACCCGAAGTCAGCATCATATTATGTACAACTCCTACCACTGGTCCCAGACCAGTATCATTGATCCCAGATCAACGGAGGTCATCCTAGCATAGGGAGTATGGTAGATACAACGATGCGTCCATCGGTACTACTATGGTCCCTAACTTCATTTCCCTGCTCATTGATCAGATGAGAGGTACTTCCCATGAGTCCCAGACTTCATGGGTAGGATGCCTCGATAGGAGAACTAATCAATCCTGTCCTCGCAGGAGAACACATCAATCCTGCCCCAATCGCCATGGAGAACACATCAATCCAGGCCGCCATGGAGAACACATCAATCCAGGCCTCACAGGAGAACATATCAATCCTGCTACAACCGCCATGGAGAACACATCAATCCAGGCCTCACAGGAGAACTAATCATCCTGCAACACAGGAGAGCGAATCATCCTGTTCCACAAGAGAGCGAATCATCTTGTCCCACAAGAGAGCGAATCATCTTGTTCCACAAGAGAGCGAATCATCTTGTCCCACAAGAGAGCGAATCATCTTGTTCCAGTGCGCACCACCAAGGGAGGGTGAGTCACCCTGTGGTCGTATG
>APFE031307978.1:2658-93744 GCA_000404065.3 Pinus taeda | reverse complement strand
CACAAGATATGGCGCGAGCCAGGGACAAACCCCACAATGTGTGGGGAAACCCTTTGATCAAATCTTCTTTTATCTTCAAAGTTCAGCAGAGAGAGAGAGAGTACATTTACAATAGAAGTCAACACTTTGACTTATCGAAATCTAACATAGATCATTTCGTATCATGATGAGATCAGTTGAAGACATTTTGCTTCAACTGATTCTCATCATTCTGCATCTCGTCCATTTTGCTGCACCTTACTGTGTAGCACCATCATGCTGCTCCCAGCATCATCATGCTGCTCATGATCACTGTGCTGCCCATGATCTCATACAACACCATGCTGCCCATTACTAATATGCCCATCACTATGTTCATCATCATGTTGCCCTTTATGTCCATGACATGTTCACAGCGACATCATACAACCATCTAATAGCATTAGATCTCAACCCAACTGTCTGCTGCCTGAGGGGTTGCTATTCTTCTTTCAGCCCTTAAGCAACAGTCTCTTGCTCCTCCTTTCAGCAGCTTCTTCTGCCCTTCAAGTCAAGCTCAAGAACAATTATAACATGCTCAAACAGCCTTGATTGAACACGCTGTCACCTACAGCAAATCAACAAAGATTCTTCATGCTGTAATACCAGGTTCAACCTTCTGATTAGGGTCTCACAAACTGCAGTTAGGTCATCTTCATATAATCCTAACTACTGCTGTATATATTGTGTCAAGGCTGCTATAGATATATCACAGTATGTGAGAAGGCTGATGGTATCCTCATAATGATGCTTAAACTGTGACTGCATATGGAATAAGTGCCCAGATAATGCACTATTGTGAGAGCACCGAAATACATGCATGCATATATGCTGAGGCTGCTAGGAGACTGAATACACTTCACTGTGAAGCCGAGATTATACCTCTGTTTACCCATACGAAGATACCATTCCATTCGAGGTCCTGGTCTAAATGAACAGGTCTCCTTCTACTGCGAGAACAGGTCTACCTTTGCTGCGTGAACATGTCTCCTTTAATGTGTGAACAGGTCTCTATTGATTAGCATGATAGGACTGCGTTTAGGCTGCTACAGGCAGCGTATTAAAGGCTCCTTCATGGCAGCGTATAAGGGCCTCAGAATAGCAAATAAGGGTCACCCTTAACTGCGGATTTAGGGCATCTCTGGACCTACGGTTACTGCGGTTACTGCGGCTCCTGCGGCTACTGTGGCTCCTGCGGCTACTGCGGCTCATCTTCCACCTGTGACTGCGGTTTAGGTTAGCAGATTAGGGCATCATCAAACAAGGCCAACGTATCACTCATGGTGTCTCTTTCCTCCACCAAAAACCCAGACGTGGAGAGGAGGAGACTACTCATGAATGTGTGTTGAAATGACAATAAATCCTCCCCAATTTATACTAAAACGTGAATAGTGAATAGACACGTCTATTGGGCTTCTGAGCCTACATCAAGTGCTGGTTGGCTTGATAATAATTATATAAATAAAATAAATTCATATCTCCATTTATACTTATCGGAATCGGATGATCTTTAGATCAATCCTACACCTCTCAATGAGAGGGATCCAATAAAAATATCAACTGCCATAAATAAGCTGATCCACATGGAGTTTGGCCCTAGTTGCCAATTTAACAGTGATGGATGTCTTCATGGTGTATCATAGCTTCACCTCTGCATGGTGAAGTGCACGGAGTCTTCGATAGTCCTTGGTTCACTTGATGAAGCCTTAGCACGTTGTTCCTTGCTTTCAGGCTAGAAGGCTTGACAAGCTCACTTGTTCGTGAAGGTGCATGTTTGTTGCATTCGTCTGCTTCGCATGATTTGTTCGTTAGTCCGTTGGTGAACCTGTCCATCTGCATGTGCTCACTTTGTTCATCCCGTTCGTCATCCTGACATGTTTGTTGGTGTACCTATACCTACAGCGACTCATGGCAAGACAACATCAAATCCGAAACCTCCTAGTATACCATGACACATGATCATTCGGATGCAGGTGATCGAGAGAGGCAATAGGGCTATGATGCGGGATGATGGCTCTGGGAAACTACTGATGAAAACTACACAAGAGTCACTGAGAGATGGAGACAGACAATCTGAGTCGACAGTGACTGTCATTAAGGTCTCGCTCGGTTGGGAGGAAAAATTATGCAAATTTTGGGAGGGACAGTCCCAGCTGCAAGAGGGAAAGGCACACATGCTCTGCTCATTTTCCAGAATGAACAATTAGCAGGGGCTAGACAGCCAGATTTGCACAATTTTCCAGAGGAACAAGTCAAGCTGCATGAAGGGTCAGCATGCAGGGATTGCGCATTTTTTCTGGGGAACTCCCCTGGAGACTGACAGCTAGAACTGTGCAATTCCCATAGGGAACTACCAGTTGGCTGCTGGGGTCACTGGGAGCCAGAATTTTGCGATTCCCGGAGGGAACTTCCAGTTGGTTTCTCAGTCACTGGCAATAGAAACTGTGCAATTCCTAGAGGGAACAGACGGTCTGCTGCTAGGAGCTGTTGGCTGGGAAAACTACACTGAGGTTGGGAGGCCAACCTACTGAAGATCTCTGCACAATTTCTGAGCTGAGTTGATTGATGAGCAGAGAAAGACATGCTCATGAGAACTGCGTAGTTTCTGAGATGAACAATGGGTCGACTGTCTGGATGACTGACTGGGAAAACTACATGATTTTCTGAAGGAGACAGGGACGAGCACTTGGTGGCTGTTCGGCCTGTTTGCATAATTTCCTCAGTTAGTTGAATGGGTGAGGTCAATGGCCTTTGTACAAATTTTGAGGGGAGTCAGTCTCGGGGTGACTGTTGGGTCCGACTGTCTGGGAGGCCAACATGAGAGCTGATTGAGATTGCTTGCGGGCATCACAACTTGGAAGGACTAGCTTGGTGCTTCTATGCTGTTCTAGCTGACAGTTGATCGATTAGAAGGTGGGGTGATGGTCCGGCTGTTAGTGGGGAGTCTGGTTGTCAGAACTTCAGCAAAAATGACTAAGCATGTGAACAATCGAAAGGTGCATAGGTGGTCATACGAACACACACTCGCATGACTTGACGACGAAATGTTTGAACCATATAGACACACATGTTCAACATGATTGACCGACGATGCAAGCGGTAAGCGTGACACTTGTGATTGATCATTCATTTATTGAGATGACGCTTGTGCGACAACGAATGTGACTCTGTGTGCAAGTGTGATAGATGCTTTCATGGCAAACACAACAAACACATACGAAGCGAAGACTTCGAACATAACCAGAACATGGTCGCAAGCATGACTTGGACATCAGCATGCAGGGACTTGAATGTAATGGACAAGCAAGACGGATGTAAAGACTCATACGAGCTCACAGAGTGAACCCGAGTGTGTGCATTCATCTAGTGAACTCTTCAAGGGAGGCTCCGAAATTGGTGTAGGCCAAAATTTTGGAGGGTGGTTGTAGCCACTACAACACCACCATCTTGTCAGCGTCACTTGAAGGGCGACATCCAATAAGGGTATTTTATGTGTCTCTAAAAACTTCAAATCAACTTCATCGACAAAATAAATGACAGTTCCTATACCAGTAAAAGTAGGGAAGTCTCCTACCTCCGTACCAATCCAGCAGACATGACAAACAATTGCGCATCCTATGGAGTTTATCTCATGACCTCCTTTCTGCCAATCACATGCAACATATTAACCAACCTCAAAGCTTTGGACACTCATCCAACTAATGGGCTTATCTGCTATAGGATTGATATAGTCTTCTCTCTTCCTAGCTGATATAATTGATCCATAAGTTAGGATCTTCTTTGTCATCCACTAGCTCAGTAAATCTTGGACCTTGATGAGGATCTAGGGGCTGAATCACCCTAATTCTGTCTACCTCAAAAATAATTATCTCTCTTTTCAAATCAATCACAACATAGTCTTAAAAGGCCCAATCTTTCCCAAACAATGCAGGGTAGGGGTCTTTGTCTCCCATGATGTCTATGACTTCAAAATCTGCATATGTCTTCACTCTTGCGATATCCACCTCCAAATCCTCTAGGTGTCTGACTTGGAGGATGTAATATTGATTATCCATATGTAGCTGAATTGGGCAGAATGCTAGTTTGGGTCTTCCAAAGTCTATTTGGGAGGATGTTAACATCCAAGCCCATATCTAACATAAAATCCTTGATTTGGAACGCCGCAATATGAGCATTGACACATAATTCCCTCCCCGTCCTTTTATTGTTATGCTGAACCCATCTAGAGTGCCTCTCAAGAAGATTTGTAGACCCTCCCCGTCATTTTATTGTTATGCTGAACCCATCTAAAGTGCCTCTCAAGAACATTTGTAGAGATAACCCCCTTCAATAGCTTGTCGTCTTTAACAACAACCCTAAGATTTTTCTGCAATTGTCTCAACATCTTCTCATCTCTAATAATCTACAAGAACAATTTGAACCATTCCATCACAGGTTAAGAGATGTCTTATGGTAGCCTTGGAATTATGGGCTTCGATAGTTATGGTTGCTCCCCTTGTGGATTACAATCAGTATCACTTGTTTGAAAATCTCTATAGCATCTCTATAATACTTCTTTTGCTGGCTAAAGTCGTAAGATCACTTTGGCAAGCAAACTTGATTACCATTGGTTGCTCTATGGCGCCAGATTAAGCTCTGGTCTTATTCCCTCATCAAGTAACTATGTTAATATTTGACATCAGAGCTAGTTCAGGTCTGAAAAATCTACATTAATTAAGTTTTCTCCCCTCTTGCTGTTGTGCTCCTCCCACCTAGCAATTAGTTTAGGGTAGTCCTTGGTTGCATGTGTGTTGACTCTGCACTAAAAACACCAAGGTCTTCTCAGTAGCGGGTAATCTCGGGTAACATGCCCTTCCTGGTCACAATTATAGTAGTGTATCATACCTCTTCCTCTAGTTCTACCACCCCTTGTTCCTCCACCTCCTCGCCCTCGAGGAGCTTTGTTGATTATAAAGGTAGAATGATCCAACCGTCTAGCTAGAGCATTTAGAGCCCTACATTGATCGGTGTGGTGAGTTGGTGAGCCGCAAAATTCACAGAGGACATTGGTCAGGACATTCGAGTATTTTTTTAATATTGTGCATAGGAGAGGAAGATGCCCATATGTTCAAAAAATTTCATAGTATTTAGTCGAAGAAGAAGAGGAAGATGTCCATATGGGAAAAGCATGCAATTCAGTGCAACCTTAATATAAGCCGTGCGTACCAATTTTCGCAACTTCATCGGTGGGAAAGGATGTAGAGGGACCCACTAACATGGAGTATGTACTTGTCCCCCTTAGTATCGGGTACTCTGTGGCATGATGGCCTTCAATTTGTCATTGGTACACCACACTTGAGGTCACACAAGCCACATTGAGTGCATGTCTCTTAGCTTCTTTGTCAAGTTAGCAATCTATTGTTGCAACCCCATATGAGTAGGATCGTTGGAAATAAATACACCTCAGTGCTTGTGAGGATACCCTTCCATAGCCTCGATACTGGTTTCTTGTTCAAGTGCATCTTGTAAAATGTCAATCTTTTGTTGAGTTAGTGGTGTTCGAGTGAGCGAAAACAAGGCTTTGATGAACCACTCCCATTGCTGATTGGGATCAATGGGGTAAATTACCTTTCCAATAACATTCTTAAACTATTGAATCATCTCCCACATGGTCTCCCCTTCTCGTTGCTTAATATGCCACAGTACAAACAACCCGTGCTGATTAGTTTGTGGAAGTTTAAATTCTTGAACAAATTCCTGTTGAACCTCATCTATTGTAGGATTCTAATGCTGAGAGAATCACTTAAGGGTTCTCTCCCTAAGGGTGGTCTAAAACTCAATGAGTTTGGTAGCATATGGAGTTTGACGAGCTCTCCATATAGCCTCATAAAAATACCAATGTTGCTAGACATCCTCGTTCCCCCATCTAGAGAACTCAAGATACCAAGTGAAAGAACTCACCATGTTGCTAGCCATTAGTGGTTGAATGGGAGATAAAAGTATGAACCCATGAGAATTGGGTTGCAAAGGTCTCAGAGAACCTGACCAACAACAATTATTAGTACCACTTGAAGTACCAATCTAATAGATATTATATACTTTCTGAACCTTTATGAATTTAACTAACTTTGAGAGAAATTGAGCACAATTTTGATAAAGTACTAGGGGGAGGTAACGGGAAGTGCTACCTGCGATGTTGGGCAATGAGCTATTACTCTTGGGGGACGTGCCATCTTCAGAAAACAATTTCCTCATCAAGAAATACATATCTTCATCCAAGCCCACCATTCAGTTCGTAGGCCCTGATCCATCTGACATCTCCATCCCCCTTAGTGCATGGATATTGCCAATACCTATTTCCTTTTGTCCCACAAAAATCGGCCCAACCCCTCAAATTGGGTTAGGACCCACCCTGTTGATGTCTTCCTTGAGCTGCAACTCCGACCAGATGGGACCTTCTTCTCACGCTTCCAGACTACTCAACATCGTTCCTATTTGGTGTAGCTATCTTTGTCGCCTATGGATCTCATGCAAAGATTTCTCCCTCCATTCCTTATCTATTTGCACCATATTTTATGCCCACAAATCTCTAACCTTATGCAAGTCATCTGCATCCATTTTATTAGCATTTTCATCTCCCGCATATAGGCAACATTGCTCCTTGTATACCCCACCCCCAGTCACTAGGCTTTAAGAAACCATTGAAGGAGATGAAGGTGTTTCTAGCCCAACAGGGAGGTCAGTTGGGAGATCAGTTACTTACTTCTCAGTAACTGAGTTGTAGTGCAGCAATGGGTAGCACGATGCAACATGATGAGAGGAGGTGCAATGCGGATGTAGCGCTGGGAGATAGGACCAGCAGCAACATGGATGCAACTAGAGGAATCAGTGTGATTGATGCAGTCAGAGATCAAAGTGACAGAGGCTAGAGCAGTAAGATACTGAAGAGCACTGAGGTGCAGAGTTTTTCAGTCGATAGAGATAATAGCAGTCAGAGACTTTGATGACAGATGCATCATTCTGATTTAAGTTGTATATTTTTTGTTTCTGGAATTGTTGAAGCAACAACACTTGAGAGAAGTGTTGCATGCAGAACATTCCAAAGGTTCAGAATTGGGTTCAAGTTGAATGCCTTTCTTGTTAAGAGGGAGTGTTGAAAATGCAACAAGAAATGCTAAAGTTAGAAATGCTAAAAATAGCATTGCTATAAATAGCATTTCAGGATATACTCCAACTCTGTTGGAAATAGAAAAAAATAGAATGCTAAAAATAGCATTTTGGGATATATTCCAATTTTGATTTGTCCTTGAATCAAAATTGAGAATTAAAATTCGAATTTAGTCTCACCAGTTGTTTGAAAAATAATTAAGTAATTCATCTTGAGTTAATTAGTTTAAGAAAATCAAACATGAAGTCTTTGTGAAGACATGCAACAATTATCCCTTTGATTGAGGAAGTTATCCCTTAATTAAGGAGATAAGGATGAGTTGTAATCAGTTAGCTCAGCTAACTGAGTTAAGTCCAGTTAAATTAGTTCCAAACATTTGGAGGAACTATTTGTGAGTTTAGTCAGTTAATGCATGCATGCATGCAACTAGTGTTCTCCAGATAACTAAATATTTTGTCATAAATAACTCATGCATGTCAGTTTAGACAGAGACCCAGTTGAGATTAAAGACAGGGACATTCTACTATCAGTTGGAGGAATTTTCCTATAAAGGAAACCCATCCATGCGGAAGGAATTATCTCCTTCAGGATTGTGCAGTTATTTCATAGGTCAGTGTTGTGTGTGAGGTGAGAATCACACAGGTTGCAGCTGGAGGACCCAGGAGAAACTGCGCAAGGAAATAGGAGGCTTGGAGGACTGGAGGAAGGCATATGTTGTGTCTATTCAATCTATGAGTAGCATTTAGGGATTGTACTGAGAGATGGATAGCTTGTGAGCTAAAGCTTTGTGTAATCTATGAGAGATTTCCACTTGTTTGATAATACAGATAGCGGGGTTTTTAGCTGAGGCTTTCCCCAGAGTATTCTTCTGTGTTCATGTGTGATTGATTTCTTCTTCATCTGTTATATGTGTTCTAATTGATCTTGCTCAAAATCGATTAAGCTTCCGCAAGTTTGATTGTAGAAGTAGATTAAGTATTTTTCTCTAGTACATTGCATAATCAATTTAATCTACAGTGAGAATTTCTACAATGTAGAGACTTAGATAAGGAAGGGTCCATGAGAATGCATTAAAGAGTAATGGCACATACAATTCAATACACACATTTACATAAGAAAGTCTTATTCGCAGACATGCAACATGTGGAAAATAGAGATTTACAATATAACTAGAAATACATGGAACATCCAGATCCATGCGAAAATAAAATTTAAAAGGGGTCCATGCAATTCAACATAGTCAGAGATGTAGAACAATCACGCATCTCCCATTTTATTAATAGATATCGCATCATTACATTTCGGTACCATAACCCTTACGACAAAATTATAGGTCACATTACATATCACAGTTCACAGAAAGATGAGAGACAAACAAAACAAGGCTTCATTCTGCATAGTGACAACATCTCGGTATAGGGTCTTCAATTCCTTCTTTCTGTTATCCTTCCCTTAACTTTTATAGACGTCTTCCACTACCCCACACTCCTAAACAACTAGTCGTCCTCTTGGATATTACGCTCTTTCCTCTTTGGCGGCTTCTGCAACTCGGCTTTAACTTCTCCTTGCACACTTATCTCTCTTTGACAGTGTCTGTGAACTTTGCTTTACTTGAACTTTTCCGCACTTTTATCTTTTCAACTTCGATGTTTGACTAATCTTCCCTGATTCCTTTTCTTTATCTTGGTGACCTTCTGCACAATTGCCTTGTAGTCAAACTTGGTCAAAATATGTCAAAATTTTGTTACCAAAAAATGAAGCACCCAAACTATATATATATAATTTTATTATACTAAATAATAATATAAAAAGAGATTTATGATAATGGAACGAATAAGTAAAATTTATATATTTTTCTAACACCTTTTTTGTACTTTATATTTATAAGACTTGTGATAAATTTTTAAGGCAATTAGTAATGTCGTTATAAAGTTGAGATATTCCCTGGTTTAGGTGATTATGGTGGTTAGTGATGCCTTTATCACGTGGAGGGCAGAGAATTGATCTTTGACTATCGTTTAGTACCTTCCCTCAACAAGATTTGAGAATGTTACCTTTGGTGTTATGGATATTTGTGGTAGGTTGATGGTTATTAGTGTGAGATGAGGAATGGTTTGGTCTTGATTATGAAAGATTCGAGACGATGTCTTGATGATGCCATTGGCATCACAAATATGAATGGTTGGAATGTCTCTAAATGGTCATCTAAGTGGAAGATGATGAAAGTGGTTGGTATGGGTCTTTACAACAGGTGGGGCTCCAATTAGTCACTAGCATATGCAGACCTTTCCTAACCTAAGTATTTTGTGGCTTAATTATCTAGCCAAAATGATAAGTTTCTATCTCCATGTCTATGCTCTTGTTTAATATTTTTAGGTTTTTTGTGTGCATGCACTCTAGCTTAACCTGGCTAGTATTATCTATTATTTATGGGTTATTGATATCCCCTCTTCCACTAATAGTAAGAAGAAAAGAAGCTTCTAGGGTGGTAGGATTTAGAGGGTTCCTTATCCTTCCAAGTGCAAGTTTGTGGTATTCGAGGTGTGAAGGACCACCTCCTTTCACCATTTTCCCCCTTGCTTTAGGTTCATGTGTTGCATGGTTATTTCTTATCCTTGGCCAGTGTTTGGAGGCAGTTTCTCAAACATTTCATGCCTATAGGTCGTGGGTCACTCATGACTAGGGGTGGGACATCACTCTACTGTTGTTTCTTCAAAACTTGCCAATAGGGATAATGGACAAATCGAAGGCAAATACTCTTGAATCTAGTCGATGAGGTGCAACGGAAAAAGGGAAGTCCAAAGACTTAACCCACAAGCATGACACACCTCACACTTAAGGTACAAGCACAAAAAGAGTAGATTTACAAGTCTGACAATATTTCAACCAAAACATACCACAACACATCAAACAAACAATTGATGGACTAGTTGATTTGGTTAAAAAGAGGCGTATCCAAATGCCCAGATAAAAAATTTGTGCTAATGGGCCTTTGTATTTGCAAGCCAAACTAATTGTTCTTATCTTGAAAATAAGAGCATGTGGTTCCACAACCCTAGACACTATCTTGTGAAGATCCCTAGAGGCCACAAATGATAGAGAGAATAACTAGTACAAGTCCCACACTCTTGCAACCTACAAAATTGGAATTTGAGGGAGAGCCAATAACCCAAGAAAAACTTAGCCATTGTAACGAAGCAAAGAAAAACATAAAGAGTGTGAGTGTAGGAGAGTTGAAGCTTCTGATGAGCTCACTAGAGCATCACAAATTAAGAAGGCTCTCTCCACCCACCATAATCATTAAACATGTGCATACCTAAGAAAGAGTATTAGAATTAGTTACCATCATGATGTCGATAGGAATCATCACAAGAAACTCCATCACCTTGCATACCCTAAACAAGTGCCATCTTCATTGCCCACTAATAAACCTTGCATAGCCCTCACCTAGCCATAATAACCAAGTATCATCGTGTATCTCGCTAGGATGATGAGGATAGTTGTAATATTATGCCTCTGCCCTCTACATGGCGAAAGCATTATTATCCAACATAACCATCCAATCTAAGAACAATGAGATCCATTTAAAATTGAAATAGAAAAATCTCTCACACACTCTATTTAATAATGTAATAATTTTTTTTACACACTCTATTTAATAATGTAATAATTTTTTTTTCATATTTTAATGATATTAAATTTTTTATTGATTTAAAAGTGAAAATTTTAAAATATCATTTTATCTTAAATGAAAATTATAATAAAGTTATAAGTATTTAAAAAATGTAATGAAATTATTTTTGGTTATGAGATTTGTTGTTATTGTTGTAGTAATTTTGGCAGGACTACATCTTCATCATGTCCAATATATCATTCTGATCGGGGCGAGGAATTGAACCAGTGATTTCATGTCAAGGAGTGGCTTAAAAGAGCACCCAATCACCGTCTATCCAAGACCCCGTGGACTTGGTCATGAGATTCTTATTATATGATCAAGAATTTTAATTGATTCAAACATTTGATTAATTTTTGTTTTTTTTGTTTTTTGTCAAGTGGCTTGAGTTCTTTAGGCTTGACCTATGGCTTAAGAAACTGTGACCTAGGGGCATCTAATCCATCAAAATGACCGGGTATTGCATTTGGCTTGGGCCACACCAACCCTTAACATGGCCGGATTTATGCCCATGGAGTTTTGAACCAATGATCTTCACATGACAAAGTGACTTAACAATACACACCTTCACCATCTATTCTACGCCCTATGGGCAAAGATTTGATTAATTTGAAATTAAAAAAATATATAATTTTTTTTTTTTAATAATAAAATTATAACTATTATAGAATATGAAATTCTGATTTTGAAATTTTTGTTTTATTTATGAAATCAAATATAATTTTTTGTAAATATAATTTTATATATTAAATGGTATTTTTAATATATAAATAAAAATTAACCCTTATCTTATTTTTAAAATTTAAAAAAAAAAAAATCAACCCATATTAAATTTGAAAAATTAGGTTAAAAATATATTTAAAAAATCAAATACATAAAATAGGTTAAATTGAAAATGAATAAATCTTTTTACATTTAAAAAATATTTGCTATTTAAATAAAAAATAGCTATAATCTCACGAATTACTCTCCTATATATATATAAAATCACATAACCACGAATTACTCTTTTATATATATATATATATAAATAAAATCACATAACCATACAACTAAAGTAATAATAAACATATATTTTAACAAAATCTTAACTACCTATGACTTAACAAAAATTATATACGAACTCTCGACTAAAACATAACAAAACTTAACTTAGAGTATGTGTAAGTTAACAAACTTGTCGGTATTTAGATGTATATCTTTCTATCGATATTGATATTTAGAGAGATATTCGGCTGACTGGAACTGACTTTCCAATACTGGGTTATCTATCGGCAATGATCAATCACCTATGATAGCAGCCTTGCAAGAGCAGATCATGGAGCTGACAAAAGCCAAAGTAGGTAGAGTAAGTTAACAAACTTGTAATTAAAACTTAATCTCAAAATGATAATAACATAAGTGTAGTTTGGGAAGATCATCTCCCCAAGAATAGAGCCTTTTAATAACACAAATAATCATTAATTTTTATTTATAAAATACAAATAACTAAATACATTTAATTACATTCAACATAACAATGACAAACAAACATCCATTTTTACTGAAACTTTACATGCATACAAAATTTGTAATAAAAAAACTTTAAATCTTACACCCTGTTTAATTTTAAATATAGAAATTCAAAATAATAATCAATATTTTCACATTTTTATATGCTAACATTTCACCCTGTTTAATTTCACATAGTGTGAATGCATAGTGCAATATTTTTTTAACACTGGTGTGCTTATCACGGAAAGGCCTTAAGAGATGCATATCAACGCCATTAGCGTTATATTTCAAGCATTGGAAAAGTCAGTTCCAACTCTATCATCACATTGCAGAAATACATTTACAATAGGTGAACATTTCCATCGCATTGTTGTTTTGAGAAACCGTGTTTGTGATTGGCCAATGATATATTTATTATTATAATTCTTGTTTTGTTTGTGAAATATGTGCATGACGAAATATTATTGTGGCTTTTGTGTTATTTTGCGTGATTGTCAAGGCTATTCGTAAGATAAAATATGCCACACAATATTATTCCAATTGCTGGAAAAATGATTCTTGTTTGTGTCATTAATTCCTCTAAAGTCTCGTTGGTTGTAGTTGAGCGATTGCCAATTTCTGCATGTGATTGTTGAATACTTTTGCGTTCAAATAACATTTGATTATTTAGAATTAAGAAGTGGAAATAATACGTATAATAGCTTATTCACTTATATGCATTGCAATAATTAGCCATTTGCATTCATATAGGTCTAAAGAGATGGGGAAAGAGCTGCGGGCTCAGATGGATGAACTACTTACACCTTGGGCTTAAACGTGGTCTATTAACAAGATGAGATTGACAATATTTGGCAGGTCAGTGGATTGATTTACAATGTCTAGTTTGTTTGAGAAGGCAATGCTTTAGCTTATTACAGTGTCTAGATTGCTTGAGAAGGAAATGCTCTAGCTTATAACTCTAAATTGAGTGGCATTCGCAGTGAAACATAATTCCACAACGGTTTCTTCTTTGGATATCCCTAGAAAATCAATAATGCCAATGCCGTTGTTGTTATCAATGTTATGTCTGTGTCAATTGTTGTTGGCTGGATGTGCCAGCAATGGACAAAAGAAATTCATAGTTCGAGTTGACAATAAATCAAAACCAACGGTCTTTCTCACTCATGAGTAGTGGTACACATCAACCGTTACTTTTGTCAATGCCATTGTCAAAATGGAATCAGGCTCTTTTATGGATGCGACACATGATGATACATTGCTGCATTATGTTTATAACTCTATTTTCCAAGGATTATTCGCAAGGATAAGGGAGCACAAAGCCAAGGAGATGAAAAGAGCACTAGGATCTCTCACCATTTTTCCTGATCGTGTACTCCAATTGCACATGACGTGATCCCCATACTTCCTCGACCTCAAGAGACCCAATGAAGCCACTTGTGGGCTGAATCCGACTATGGCTCTGATGTAGTGATCGGTATGATTGATTCCAAAATTTGGCCAAAACGATGGAAGATTCAGCGATCACGACATGGGCCCCATTCCCAAGCGCTGGAAAGACAAATGCGAGAGTGGGGTCAGATTTTCCAGGTCCAACTATAACTAAAATTATTATATTATAATGATTTTATTCTAAAGAATAATATTTTTGAAAAATATTTAATTTATTTCTTTCCCTTTTCCATATATTATTACTTTATAACACGCTATGGGTTCAATGGTATGGATTGATTCCTTATATGCAGGTGTGGTGGGTGGTAAATAAACGAACCGTGCAACTATGCAAGTAGGCACTAATGATATATTAGGGGCATGAGGAAGTAGGTACTTACTCAAATTAGCCCTGCAGTTCCAGAAGAGGGAGGTGGCATTCCCAGAATTATATATCCCATGACCTCTGCTAAAATAGGATCCATGACTTCCACTCTACAGTTCTTCATATCCTGAAAAGAAAAGATTCCCCCAAGTATTTGAACATCTTCTACTAGTTTCTTTCCAATTTTACCATTGTAAAAGACACTTGGTCCAAAATCAGAAATGGCTCCTAATGTCTTTGTCAACTTCTTGTTGTAGCAAGTATCACCAACATTTAGTAGTTTCCTATTGACTGTAAAAACTCCTCTCACCAGCCACAATAGAATTTTTATATATTTTAATGATTGAGGCAAGATAAGGTGAAATGAAAAAACCCTTAGCCGCCAATTTAATCATAGGATGGACAAATTTGTTCCAAGGCAATTTTCCATGTTGTTGCCATGCTAGATGGAGCCCTGCAAGCTCACCTAGTACTCCTATCGATAGAGAGCTAAACTTTTGGTTGTAGGATTTTTGGCATACATGTCTTAAGTAAAAGGGGAAAATAAAATAGTTAAGTATGGTAAAACAAATAGTTAGGTATGGTAAAACTATGAGGATAAAAAGTACTCCTATCGATAGAGAGCTAAACTTTTGGCCGCAGGATTTTTGGCATACATGTCCTAATTAAAAGGGGAAATAAAATAGTTAAGTATAGTAAAACAAATAGTTAAGTATGGTAAAACTATGAGGATAAAAAGGTGTTTCGTGAAGAAAGAAGTGTTGATTATATTATTGCAACGACAAAGAAATATTGGACGCTCAAAAGTAAAGGTAAATAATATAAAAATGCAGCAACAAATTTTGCACGATAAGGTAATTCTACGAATGTGCGTTTTTCAAAGGTTGTGGAAATACGAGAATACAATGTACACCTTAACAAAAAGTAGAAAATGGCAGGAATAAGGCTTTCAGATTTATTTTGAAATATATAATCCTTTTTTCCTTTAGGATTTTTGGTTCGTGAAAATTTTCTAACTATAAGCTCTTGGCTTATTAGATGCCTCACATTCTACCTAGGTTTAAACTTTGAAGGATGCAGGAAAACAAGGTACTTCAAAGAATACAATCAATGCCTCAAGTGTATTATTGTTTGTTGGCAAGGATATTAGATGCTATTGAACTTTGAAGGATGCAGGCAAACAAGGTACTTCAAAGAATACAATCAATGCCTCAAGTGTATTATTGTTTGTTGGCAAGGATATTAAGGTACTTCAAAGAATACAATCAATGCCTCAAGTGTATTATTGTTTGTTGGCAAGGATATTAGATGCTATGTATTTTCCTTGGGCAAGCCATTCTCTTTCTCTGATACGCATATTGCTTTCACCTTGTGTCTTCAGACAATCACCTTATGTATAATTGGATGACCGAAATCAACTTTTTATCAAATTCTGGACTTAAGTCAAAATACTGATATAAGTCAGAATACTATATTTGGAACAAAGCTTTCCTTTAATTGTTAATGCATATTTGAAAAATTGGCATTGAAACTAAGGTAGATATATTAGCATGAACACAAAATTTGGAGACTAAAAGGTTCAGTATCCAACTGTCGTGTATACTTTCTTAAACCCCTATTTATTTCCGGAGTTGCAGTCTCATTTACTTGGATATAAATATCATGCTTGTTGTTTCCATGTCTCATTTATTGTTCCAAGGCATTCGTCAAAAACTTTTCTGACACCAATTTATCTGAGTCATTATTATCTGCAAATATTATTGACACAATTGAGTACTTCAATATCAACCCTTAATTCTTAGGTTTCTATTGATTATCACATTGCCAATGTTGGAAAATATCAAAGATTCAAGACGAATATCTATAACCTTGTACAAGGAACTGAAGTCCCGAAATACGAAACCTGACTGTTTTACACATATGATTTGACATCAGGAGGAAAGTCTTGTAAGAAATTGAGTTATATAAATAAATATGCTTCCATAATCACACTGATAAACTTTAAAAAAAAACAAACTTCCATTGAAGTCAGACACCTGGTTTTTTTCTCATACACCGAGCTAATGCGATCATATATTGAAAATAGATTACTGAAAGAAAACTGAGACATAAAAGCTCCTAACTTTGGAAATTGAAATCCATAGTATACGTTTAGAATTAAAAAATATAAGCTAACACTAAATTTCTTGTCATAAGGACTAGTAAGCAAATTGACCACTGGATATATTCTTCTAATTTTCAATACTTATTAAAACTATAGGTTGGACAACTAATCCTTGGGGTTAGTTTGGGTAATTATTGGAGTTCAAAAATACTTGAGAACTAATTCAATTGTTTCTTATATATATTTATATGTACAACATGTACATAATTCTTCTTTGAAATTGATTAATATACATTTGATTTGGTTTCCAGTATCATGTGTTTTACAGTGGTATCACAACACGGTTAATTGATCTGCTCTGTTGAATAACGAACCACTGGTTTTGTGTCCATCTTTCTCATATTTTTTTTTTGGAAATCTTGGTGAATTCCTATCGGTTTTATAGTCAGAAACATCCATATCCTCAAATACATATGCAGGAATTACAAGCAATAAACATAATCATCAAATCCATAAGTCTAATAAGTAAGAAGCATCATAAGTCAAGAATTAATTATCTTCAATGATAGGTGATCCTCTCCCTCTTGAACCAATCTTCAAGAGCCATCAATGTCCATGGTCCATATACCAATGTTGCCTTCAAGTATCCAACCAGATCTGCTAAGGATTATCCCATCCAGGACTTCATCAAATCTCCCACAACTATTTGAGCATCTTCACATAGATCATGCTAGAGTTTCATACATCAAATCTCAAGAATTTTCCATATACCAGGGTTTTCTCTCCAACCCTAACCTCATATAATCCATCAAACCCTAATCATCAATATTCCTACGGTTTTCTTAAAACCCTATAATTCTTTTAGGTCTCCACCATCATCTTCTTTCTTCCATCAATGGTGTCATCATCGGGGTGATCTCCATGGCTTTTCTTCAACCTAGTTCTGATACCATGTTAATTTCTCTTAGGGCAACATTGTTCTTTACTTTGATAATTTGATTTCACCATTAATACTTTAAGTTCACCCCATATCATCATTACATTATTCATATCTACACCATTATACATCAGCATATGCAATTATATAGAAAGAAAGAACATCACCATCATCATCAATGCAGCGGAACATAAAAAGGAACAGTAGAAGAAAGCATGCACACATATAGAGACACCAGGATTGATCTGAAACCAGGAAAAAACCCACTATAGGGAAAATCCTTGCAAATATTCTTCTTCTTAGATCGTCATCAAATGATGCAGCAAAAGAGAGTACAATGATCCATAAATTTATCTATGCAGCAAAACAATAATGATATCTATGAAACAGATCTAATCATGCTAGGAATCAAAATCCTCATACCGATGGATATAATGTGTTTTCACAAACTGTTGTCAACTATTGTATACTGTTGTCGTTGTGCCAAATACTTTTGAACGTTGATGTTACTGCCAATGTCCAAGGCTCTATTGTCACTCTCATAGGCTTATGTGCCAGCGACCAAGGACCGGAATGCCATGTTTTGTGCCAGTGACTGAGATCTAGAATACCTTAACCTAGAGCGAACCTTTCGCCTGTAATTTTGGACCCTTGAGTGAACTCCTTCTGTCAAACCTGTGCGAAATAAGACAAGATGTCTCCAAGAGAAGATTTGTCCAAATAATATTGAGGTCTCTTCTATTTATAAGATTTCTTGAGGGGTCACTTTGGGTCAAGACTAACTCAAGCAGTTACTCATGTGGTTAGGGTTGACCCATTCCATAATACATGTATGAATAAAATAATTCATAACTCAATTTCTGCTTAACTAACTTGGACGATATTTAGGTTGATTTTGGTCCTCTCGAAATGAGAAATATAATGAAATCATTATCTTGGTCATTTGAGTTATCCAAGGTGGAATTTCACCACAGTTGCAAAAATTAGCACTCCCTCTCAACTAGGGAGAATTCCACCTTCAAATATTTGTCCATCGAACAATATGCCATTATGGAATCTTCGAGTGTCATCACATATCATCTTTTTCATGTATTCATTGTTCCATGTCCATATCAAGTGTCTCACCATCACAAATCATCATTGTACATCTCGGTCTATCCTTTGCTTATTATTTTTTATCTCTTGATTATTCCTTCTCTTATGTTGATCATTATCGGATCTAGAAGATGAAGAATTTGTTACGAGAGGGGAGCTAAAGCTACGACCCTCTATCCATCAAGATGTTATCTGGAATCTTATATAGCAGGTTGCTACTCAAAATATCATCATTAATCATCATCGGAGAGCATATCATCAAGGAGCACGTCTCAACCTAGAACCACATTGGGGAGCAATAGCTTCCACCCATACCGAGCAATAGGATAACACATCACACAGGGGAGTAAACCATCGACCTTGCAATTCCATCGAGGAGCTTATCCTCAACCCAGAATCATATCGAGTTATCTCAACCCATCCTATTTCTTACTGATCTTCCCATCGATGACCTAAAATATTCATGTGGTACAACACATGCATCATAATCGACTTGGGTTGTACACTCATAACTCCTTGGCCAAAACAAGGAGCAACATCCCATCAAGCTGGCCTACTTGAGGGTATGATGCCAATTGGGGTATTCTCTACAAAGACCAAGAGGGGAGTAGCATTCTCTGACCCTATAAATATAGGGGGGCGCCATTCTTCTACATTGGGTAACAGATAGGGTAATGCTCTATTGTGCAAAGTTCCCTCAACCCTAGGAGACCTCTATCTCAATTCCACACCCTGGGAGCTCAAGAAGGGTAGGAAGAGTTTGGTCAGTGTCCTTGATTAGCACTGCTCTCATCATCATCTTGTCTCAATAACAGTCGTTTCTTGTTCATACAGAACATAAAATCAAATATCATGTCAGATCATATATAATCATACGAATCTCAAAAGGATACCATAATCATCCTCCCTATCACGGGGGTGCCAACCACAAGCTTGAGCTTGTTTCAAACAACTGCATTGTCTCAATATATGAGAGTATCTCGGTCCCAACTATAAATATGGGACTTACTGACAATCATATCATCACAATGTATCCATGTCATATCCATATCATGCTCAAACAACTCTTTAAGGAGCTATTGTAGCCTGCCTCACAGCTAACCATGCTAGCAACATCATGATCAACCTTGGTCATGCTATGGACCTCTCATCCAAAATATCATGGAAGATCGCATACTAAAGAAGCATTCAAATGTGCTTATCAACAACAATCTCAAATATCATCAATACATTTGTGCAGATATATATCATAGGAGTAATATCACATTCTCAAAATAGAACACCTCATGCAGATATTTCAAAGCATGCTCAGTGGAAACTCTATGTGAGTGAAGAAACTCACTCATGAATTCATTGGTTCTATGCACATCATATGGATGTTCAAAATGGAACATCAATGCTTCAACCATCGAATGCCATGTCAAGTGGAACAACATCTTGAACTTCAAATTAGAGTATCCAAGGATTTTCATTTTCATTATTCAAAACAAATAGCTTTGTAATATGGAATTTCTTTCCCAAATTCCATAAATCGATTCATCATGCCATGATACATTATTTCGGGCTTCATAATCCAGCTCCCTCTTAGTAGATCATTAGAGGCTCATCACTTGTCACAAGTAAATCATCAAGATATAAAACCAAAACCATAATCAATATCAATGCTATACCTTGGAACTCATCCTCCTAACTTCATCAGGTAACTGTCAAATATAGGCATATCTAGGTTGCAGTGCTCTAAGCATGATGCCTTGCTATGCCACCATAATCATCCTTATATAATTCAATGTTGTACCATCAATCAACAAGGTCAACTCATCAGAGTTTATAAGCCAAATCACGACCATTATCAAAGTCATCATTATCATAGTATTAATACTTTCAACCAAGAGACAGGTGGGGCTCATATCAAATCATGACTTCATCATGCCAACAAGCCATGCATTATCAATCCGAATTTTATCAGGTCACTCTCATAAGAATAATATAAGTCATCATGTCACTAGGTGCAAAAGCATACATCAAGGATGAGTCATGCAGGTTCCATTTTTTCATTCCAATCATTGTGCTGAGAATAAGGACGTCAATATCCAAATACCCACATAAGTCATCATTCGCACATAGTATTGATATCAGTGCAAATCAACAATCATCAAATTAGATCACTAGACATCAGGTCGATTCCAAATTGCTATCATAGGGAGATCTATAGTCAAACCACATTTCAATCATCAATTCAAAGTTATTGTCAAGCATCATGACAAAAAATTGTTCATCAATATTAATCAGCCAAATCATGCCAACCTCTTGTAGCACAAACATAGTGACATATCTATATGTATGTCCTGGTCACCTACAAACATAATTTTGTTTACATGTTCATGTTATGGCGAACATTCAACCTTTTTCCAACTAGCAAACATTTTTTTTATCTGCAATACATTTGTGGTATTGACATCTTCCAGGTGACCATCTGATTTCATGCACAATACTTCATTATATTATCAACAATTTAACTCAACAACTTCAGAAATCAATTAACACTGGCAGAATATGTCAGGGACATCATCATTCAGAGTTCAGATAGCTTTAGAAATCTTCAGATGATGGTTAACAAAAATCAAACTTATGGTCTCTCACTTCATGTTAGAATGAGAGTGAATTTAGCTTCCTAGACGTTGTCTAGGACTTAGCATGCAAGCGTCCAGGGACGAGATATCCTAGATCTGTGACTGTGACTAGAGAAGAAACCCTAATTTCTATATGGGCTTCAGATCTAAGACTCTACTGTAGATCAATACTATCAGATGCAAATAAATCATACTTCAACAACATATAATACAAATAATAATAAGGGTAAGAATCTTGAGAAGTGATTCTCCCTCTAACTAGGGATCTGCATCATTCATCTTCATACATGTAAGAAACTTGTCTTGACTTGAGTCATGTAATAACATATCCGTTATATCATAAACATATGGCTCTCAACATCATGACATCAATCTTTCATCAAAGGTTAGACACAAAGCAGCAGATAGATGCAACATCATATCTCAAAGCTTATGAACACAACATAGTTTTCTTTCAAGTCACTCCATCAAGTTACTACATCCAGTTTAACCATATGCCATCAAGACAAGACCACAGGTAGTAAGAGATATGCAATATCAATCTTACACTTATACCTCTCAAATCAAGGTTACCATGCACTTCATGATCCATGAGATCAGTTTAGGTAATTCAAAAAATCTTTATCAAAGCAACAAGAGTGTCAATCGCTCTTTCCATATGCTTTCATCATTATTTTCACAAGCATTACCAGTAGACTTATATATATGGGTCAATGAACTCTCCTTCTATATGAAATCCATCATGACAAGTATCAAGAGTATTATTTTCTAGGGCCAAGGTTATTTCCTTGTTTATAGGATCAAAATATCCAATAAATAGATCATAAATGTTAGCCAAACATCAAGAGTATCATTGTATCAAAATTAGATAGCCTCATAGAATTCAAGAAGGTCAAAATGTTCAACACCAGGTACATCTTTGCATAATAGGAGGCATAGATCCAAGTCATGTTTATATGCATGTATGAGCCAATAAAGAAAGAGGAATTATCATCCTACCTTAGGGCTTACCAAGACAATAGCTGAAACATACCATGCATACCTTCTAGTATTAAAATACCTAAGCACATACTCATTAGACATAGGCCACATGAAGAACTTTGTCATCTTTTCATCAAGTACCTATTTATCTCTTTCCATATATGCATCTCAAGATGATCCTCAAGAAGTATCTACACATCACATCTCATCAAGGAGGTTAGAAACATCCATATCCTCAAATACATATGCAGGAAGTACACGCAACAAACATAATTATCATATCCATAAGTCTAACAAGTAAGAAGCATCATAAGCCAATAAATAATTATCTTCAATGAGAGGTGATCCTCTCCCTCTTGAACCAATCTTCAACTGCCATCAATGTCCATAGTAGTATCCAACCAGATCTTCTAAGGATTATCCCATCTAGGACTTCATCAAATCTCCCGCAAGTGCTTGAGCATCTTCACGTAGATCATGCTAGAGTTTAACACATCAAATCTCAAGACTTTGCCATAAACCGGGGTTTTCTCTCCAATCCTAACCTCATATAATCCATCAAACCCTAATCATCAAGATGCCTAGGGTTTTCTTCAAACCATAGAATTCTTTTAGGTCTCCACCATCGTCTTCTTGCTTCCATCAATTGTGTCATCATTGGGGTGATCTCCGTGGATTTTCTTCAACCTAGCTCTGATACCATGTTAATTTTTCTTAGGGTGACATTGTTCTTTACTTTGATAATTGCATTTCGCCATTAATACTTTAAGTTCACCCATATCATCATTACGTTATTAAGATCTACACCATTATACATCAGCATATGAAATTACATAGAAAGAAACAACATCACCATCATCATCAATGCAGTGGAACATAAAAAGGAACAATAGAAGAAAGCATGCACACATATAAAGACACCTGGATTCGTTCGAGACCAGGGAAAAACCCACTAGGGGAAAAGCCTTGCAAATCTTCTTCTTCTTAGATCATCATCAAATGATGCAGCAAAAGAGAGTGCAATGATCCATAACTTTATCTATGTAGCAAAACAATAATGATATCTATGAAACAAATCCAATCATGCTAGGAATCAGAATCCTCATACTAATGGCTATAATGTGTTGTCACAAACTGATGTCAATTATTGTATATTGTTGTCGTTGTGCCGAATACTACCGAACACTAATGTTACTATCAATGATCCACATACATATGTTTGTAGAAGAAACTAATAAATCAAATCTACAGATCTACAAATCTATATAACAATAGAGAGAAACCTAGATCTACCTAATCACTGAAACCAGTTGATGCCAAGATTTTAAAACCCTATATCTGAACTGGGTCACCCTCATCAACATTGTCTGTGAGTGACTGAAACTTCTAGGTCGCTCTCATGTATATAGTATGCGAGCAAGTGTCACTACAAACTCGCTCCCAAGAGTTCCCTATGTGTGCGACTCTGGCACTAAACTAAAAAGACCCAAAGTTTCTCCCTAGCTGATTTGTATGAGTGATTGACAAACCAAAGTCACATCCTTATTGAGTTTTGCAAGTGACCGAGATGACAGGGTCTCTCCGAGGGCTACTTGGTGCGAGCGGCTAGGGATAGAAACCTTCTGATCTGCCTCTGAACCCAGAGTCACTCCCACAAGCCTTTGTGCCAGCGTCAAAGGGTCTATAGTCACTCTCATAGGGTTAGTGCCAGCGACCAGGGACCAAAATTCGATGTTCTATGCCAGCGACAAAGATCCAGAAGACCCTAACCCAGAGCGAACCTTTCGCCTGTAATTTCAAACCCTTGAGTGAACTCCTTCCGTAAAACCTGTGCAAACCATGAAAATGTCTCCAAAAGAATATGTGTCCAAACAATCTTGAGGTCTCTTCTATTAATAGGATTTCTTGAGGGGTCACTTGGGGTTAAAACTAACCCAAGTAGTTACTCATGTGGTTAGGATCGACACATTCCATAATACATGTATGAATAAAATAATTCATAACTCAACTTCCACTTAACCAAATTAGGTGATCTTTAGGTTGATTTTGGTCTCTCGAAAAGAGGAATCTAATGCAATCATTATCTTGGTCATTTGAGCTTTCCAAGATGGAATTTTACCGCAGTTGAAAAATTTAGCACTAACTACATTGCTTCTTCATATCCTTTTGGTTCACCAAAATTGGTCAACAATAAATAATATAATGAAGGATAGCATCATTCAGGGGGTCTACTTAACCTGGTAGATCTTCTAATAGAACTTGCAAGAGTTTGAGGTGTTTGTTGTTGTTGTTGTTGTTGATCGTTATGATATTCTGGCACCTTGGACTTTTCTTTTTCTATGATGTCATCAAGCACTGCATATTCTATGTTTTCCTTTTCTTGTTTCTTTCTCTGCCACTGATCTTTGTAGAAGATCCTTTCAATGAATACACATCTCTATTCCTAATGATTTTATGGTTTTCATAATCATATAAGCGATAACCTAAATCATAAACACCATATCCAATAAAAGTACACTTCTTTGATTTTGCCTCCAGATTTTTTTTTTTCTTTATTAATGTGGATAAATGCTTCACAACCAAAGGTCTCTAGAAATGAGTAGTTTACCTTATTTCCTGTCCATGCCTCCTTAGAGAATATCACTATCCAAGGAACTTGAAGACCCTTTGTTTATTAAATAAATAACAATATCTACAACATCTTCCCAAAATTGTAAAGGCAATCATGCGTCCAATCCCATACACATTGCATGCTCCATGATTATCTTGTTCATCCTTTTTGACACACCGTTTTCTTGTGGTGTTCTTGGAACTATCTTCTCTCTTTGGATTCCATGTTTTGAACAATAATTATTAAACTTATTGCTACATCATTCACCTCCATTATCATATTTGAGACACTTAAACTTATTTTCTATCTCATTCTCAACCAAAGCTTTCCATTTCTTAAAAGTATCAGGGACATCGGATTTATTTTGAATACAATAAACCTAGGTTCTCTTAGTTTCATCATCAATAAAAGTAAAATAATAGTGATATCCACCAAGAGATGATCCCTGAGTCGGTCCCCATACATCTGTATGTACAAGCTCTAATTTTTCACTCTTCTTTTCTTTCCCAACTTTGAGAAATCTGACTCTCATATGTTTTCCATAAACACAATTCCCACAGAATCCAAATCAACATACTTCAAACCTATTAACAAATTTCTTGAGTGAATAATTTGCATCCCCTTGTCACTCATGTGCCCAAGCCTATGATGTTACAATGTCGTAGCTTCTCCTATAGAGGTTAAAGCATTAGCAGAATCACAAATACCATTGCATAAATACAATGTACCAACCTTCTCTCCTTTTTCTATTGTCAGGGCTCCTTTAGTGACTTTCTAGGTTTTGCTTGTAAATGTTGTTACTTAACCTTCACTTCCCAAATGCCCTGTTAAAATTATATTTTTCTTTAGACATGGAACATGCCTTACCTCCTTTAGTAGCCATTGGTTTGCATTCTATTATTTTATCAGCACCTCACCCATTCCAATAATTTTACAAGGTTTATCATCACCCATTCGAACTTGTCCAAAATCTCCTTAAACATAGTCACAAAAATGTTTCCTATGGGGTGTGGCATGGAATGAAACCCCTAAATCTACAACCCAAGTATCAATAATATTTTCTAATGAAATAATCAAATAATCTTGTAACACGTCTATTACATTTGATTCATGATTGTTCTCTAGTTGTCCATATCCTTCTTTTCCCTTTCGATATTTACAGTCTTTTTTCAGGTGTCCTATCTTTCCACATATTTAGCATAGTATCCTTGATATGGATTTGGATCTACCTTTCCTTGAATTACTACAATATCGTGGGCTCTTTTCTCTCTTTAGTTTTCTTCCCCTAGTCTCTACAGTCAAATCATTACCTAGTGTCTCACCTGAGCTTTTCTGTCGCATCCTTGCTAAGGATAGCACAAACAACATCATCAAACTTTAAAGTGTTAGAACCAGAGATAGGGATATTGATAGTCATGACTAAGCCATTCCAACTTTTTGATAATGAGCACAGAAACAACAGAGCCTTAACTTCATTGTTAAAATTTACCCCTACAGAATTTAACTAATTGCTAACTTTGTTAAATTCATTTAGATAATGACCAACAAATCCACCTTTTGACATCTCCATATTAAACAAATGTTTCTTAAGAAATACCTTGTTTGACGCTGAGGGTTTTTCATATAGTTTGGATAATGCCTTCAATAGACCTTTCATTGTCATTTCCATCGAAATGTTGAAAGCCACCGACCCTACTAGGCACAACTGTATTGTTCCTGGTGCCTGTGTCATGAATAATGTCCTCATGATTATTTTATTCTAACGTCTTCATACATATATGCACAAATGTAAGATAGCCAAGGAATTGAATTGCTTCCTATATCCAGCACCGGAGTGTCAAGTGATGGTTGCAAGTGGAGGAACCATAAATTGCTCTAGAAAGTGCCATAATATCAAGCTACCCATGGGAGAATATGTATTGAATAGCCCAATGCTTTCCATTCCAATGGGTGGTGTTGATGTTTTACTAGGAGTCCAATGGCAACAATCTTTGGGTACGATAGCTTTTAATTTTCAAGAACTTTTCAAAGCTTCTAAATAAAGAACAAGGGGGTGTAATTGCACAATTATGTTCACTAGAGGATCCCACATCGAAATCATGTATTTCTCCAGATCTCCAAAACGTTTTGGACAATCATTCCAAGGTATTTGAGACTCCCAAAGGCCTCCCACCTATTCGTGATCATGATCATGCTATTCATTTGATTCCATGAAGTGTTCCTCCAAACATCAGGTCTTACATATATCCATATGCCCAAAGGAGTGGGAACTCATTCAAAAGTTACAGAAGATCCTAGTTCAATCAGTATTGCAAGAACTTGACAAGGAAGGAAAAATCATATTGGAACCTAAAGCAGTCACAGAACCAAGAAATCGAAAACTACGAAATAGATCAATTTCAAAGTATCTCATCAAGTGGAAGAACTTACCTGCTGAAGATTCGACATGGGAGGAAAAGAATTTATATAGAAGCATCAAGAACTACTCAAGCATTGAGGACAACAGTTTTTGAAGGAGAGGGTCATGTTAGGTCCCTATACTACTAGTGTAACCCCTTATTGTTATTAGTACAACCCCCATATTATATTGTTGTGCCCATGTAGTCCCCATATAGTTATTATTGTGCCCCATAGAAGCCCACTATTTTTATTATTGTGCCCTTACATTATTATTGTTATGTCAGCTCTGATTATATTATGACCCCTTAGACTCCTATATATAGAAAGGAGGTCTTATCATTTGTATCATCTAAGAATTGTTCATTTGTGTAATGTAAAGGAGGTTGCCCCCTCAAAAAGGCTGATTTATAAGGCGTTCATCTATCTTCTCTATCTTTTGGTGAGTTGGTTCCATAACATTTTATGTTTTTTATGATTTATTAAAGCAAAAAATAAAATTAATCTAAGAAGCTTGGAGAAGTTTATTAGGATAACTTGCAATAATGGTCAATCACAGTAACTAGAATATTTTAATTGTTTAAGATCTAGGGGTAGCTAGAGGGGGAGGGATTCTCTTAAATCCTGATAGAGATCAAAAAGTAAAGTTTACCTGGGGATTGGGTCAAAAAAATGAATAATCTTGCTGAAATGTATAAACTTTAATTTGGTCGGAGATCGCAACTTCTTCCATATTCATCTTGAAGGTTTCCCTTGTTATAATCTAACACCTCCAATCGGGCGCTCTACCACACAATAACCTCCTCTACTTGCTACTTTGACAAATATTTTGCATCCTAGGGTCATTTTCATATAAGTCCTACTTTCAAATCCTTTGCAGCCAAAACAAAGAAGTAGATGTTTAGGAAGACCTCACCTGCCGATTGGAAAAATGTTAATGTGACATGCATGGTTCTCAGTTGGAAGGTTATTCCATGACATCTTTAAAGGAATATATTAGCTTTATTCCTCCTATTAGGATTGAAGGCTTAAATCTAAATACATGTTATAATATGGACAACGGTGAAGAGCTCCTTCCTATGCTCCCAGTGTCTGCCTTAAAGAGTCATTTGAGATCCAACAAGTGGCCAAGGGTGCATGGCATGTCTTGTGAGGTGGCAGCATGCTCGAACGAATGCTAAAGGTTCATTTGCTTAAGGCATGTGGAGTTTATTGTATGCAGACTCGTCTGCTTCTCCGCATTCATCTTCATACCAGGTTTAATGGGTAGGAATCATGGTAAATTTATGAACACAGTGATGGCATCACTCCCAAAAGCATGGGATCTCCCTGAAATCTGAGCTACATTTATTATCAATAATCTCACGGTTATAATGTAGGGATTGGATCAAATTTATACCTAATGGACTCTCTACAGGTAATACTTTGTCTAGTGGAATTTTCAATCTTTGGATTCTTGTTTTGAGATCCTTCTGCTCGTCTACGGAAAATTCATGTGACCTTGGTATCCGCAACGGACCAAGTTGGAGATCCTCTTGCTCTCTTACAAATCTAGACTTTTCTCCTTATCTACAAAAGACTAGTATAATTCATCATCGAAAGAGGTAGAGGATTCATGTTTTTCCATAAAAATAAATTTGGAATTTGGTAGTTTCAGTTGTATTAACAAAGGTTTCCAATTCCACTCGAAAGCGTATTATGCCATCCCGTGTGTTGCATGGTTATTTGGATTCATTATCCCAAGAATCACGAATAAGTTTGCCATTTAATTCATTATTAATTCTAAAAACTAATTATGGAATAAAACAAAATTGGTTATAAAAAAATGCAAATTTCTCTTTTTCAGGATAGAAAAAGCATGATTGTATTTATATAAGAAATATAAAAGAGTCAAAATGTACATTCATTTGAACATAGTCTATGTCCCAAAAGATTTGAATTAGCACAGAGGAAGAGCCATATTTAGAAATGGCGAGATCGGGCCTTTAAAAACCTCGGAAGTAGAGCATAATCATCCACACCATGATGAAACCATAACAAGAGAAGGCGATAACAAAAACAACATCTGGACTATTAGCCCGCAGCCTGCTTTCGATGAGAAACATAGGAGACCAAGATGAGTCGAGAGATTGAGTTGAAGCCTGCGTAGCAGAAACACGAACCATAGAAAGAACATCATATATAACAAAAGTAAAATAGAGATGGAAAAATATGAAACAGAAGAGAAAACCCGAGAGAATCCAACGATCTGCAATGGAGAAACTAGAAGTCATGAGGGAAGAATTCATGTATGGAAAAGATTTTTCCTCCAAAGGAAACCTGTAGATGCCAAGACCCCAGAGCTGCTTGGAGACCCTTTTTAGATAAGGAGTCAGCCTTTTGGTTTTGATCCCTGGTGATGTGATTGATTGTGCCACCTGTTAAAGAGTTCCAAAAAAAACTGATCCTATCTAGCCACCCCACTAGATGAGGCCTGGAGATGGAGTTTTTCCCAGAGACATAATCCACCAAAAATTTTGAGTCTCCAAAGATTGAAACATCCTGAAGATTTAAAAAAAGACAGAAACTCAAAAGACCTGCAAGAGCCATCGCCTCAGCCAACATATTTGTGCCCCTCCCCCCATTCCAATGTATGGAAAAAAAGTTGTCTTCATTTGCTAAAATATGAAAACCACAGCCACATAAACCATTCTACTTAGCTCCATCGAAATACGCCCTAGGCAGAGAAGAGCATTCCTATGAGAGATCTTTACTAACCTGCTCCTTTTGCTTGGGAGAGTGTTGTGGGATTTCATCATAGTGAGCAATGATATTGAAGTATATTTCCATAAAAGGGGCCCTTTTGTCATTGAAAATATAGTTGTTTCGCCACTTCCAAATGCACCAGAAAGTAATGATAAAAATTTATCTCCATGAATCTTTTTGTTTACTGCACCATAGAAATGCTTCAATTATTGAAGCATGAGACAAATGCTGGATACCAAAACATTTCTCCAAGAGCAGCCATAATTGATGAGATCCCTTGCAATTTAGGAATAAGTGAAATTTATCTTCCTCTGCTGATCTGCAAATGGGGCAAATACCCTAACCCTGCCATCCGCGCTTTTTTAAATTCTCCCACAATAGATTCTTATTATGGAAGGACAGCCATGAAAAGAGGACCATTTTGAATGGACACCCAAATTTCCAGTAAATACACGGGAAAGAGATAATGCATGAGGACTGATTATGACTAATCAAACTTTGGTAGATGTCTTTTACCCGAATGGAACCCATCCCATTTGAGTTTCTCCATATAAGACAGTCATGTTCCGACGAGCGGAAAATGCCACAGTTCCTAAGACATGTCCTAATATGGTCCCATTTCAGAGTGATATCAGTCGGCATTTGTAAACTTTCGGCATCACACCAGATAGGGATTGGACCCTGCCATCTTGTGATCAATCCATCCCAAAAGAAAATTCCCTTCCTGTGAAGAAAAGTCAGCAAGGATTCAAGAACATTGATCTCCTCTGTGCCACTCAGAAAAATATCTTTCCCTATAAGAATCTTTTTTCCAGATTGAAAACGCCATATTAAATTCTTCAGGAACAGTCTTTCGATTTTGTGAAGGCTTAACCAAATTGATGATCCATAAGAGGATCCTATCCTTCCTTTCCTGAACCAAAAAGATATGTTCTTTCTGCCCAGATACTTTTCCTCTACTGTGTTGCTCCAAATCCCTTCCACATAAATCCCCCTCCACATAGACTTGCACAAAAGGGCCTTTCCGAAAGTCCTCAAATCTAATAGACCCCATCCATCCATGCTTTTTGGCAAAGAAATATAGGATAGTTTCAAGAGGTGATATTTCCTTTTTTCCACCTGACCACCCCAGATGAAATTTGCAGTAAGCTTGTTCATTGATTGAATTATGCTCGTGGGGAGGAAAAACAGATGAGCCCAGTAAACTGCCAATTGATTTAAAATAGATTGAGTCAGAATAACTCTCCCCACCAAAGAAAGGCATATATACTCCCAAACTGATATCTTCTTGTAGTATCTCTCAGGGATCCATTACCAATCCATCTTTGAGTATCCATTTGCTTTTAACATAAAACCCAGGTACTTGATTCCATTACTTATGGAATGCGTCTCAATGCCGAAAAGATCAGATAACCAGTCCACCTCTTCCTGGTTTATATCACTGTGATAAATAATTGACTTCGAGCTATTTATCTGCAAACCAGATGCCTTTTGGAAATTTTGAAGAATTTCGTAGTAGCACAGCCATGTGAATCTACACAAAATTCCAAACACTATAACATCATTGACGAAAAGAATGTGAGAGATTGATATGTTCCTGCAAATTTTCATCGGGAGACACCTATTTTCTTTTACAACCTTGTTGATATGGAGGCTGAGTGAATTCATGGCCAAAATGAATAAAAGCGGGGACAGGGGACAGCCTTGGCGGAGGCCTCTTGACGCAAGGAAAAAAGCAGATGGGATCCCATTAACAATGACTGCATAATTCACCTTTCTACGCACGCCATGACCCAATTTATCATGTTGGCTCTTAATCCAACCTTTGCTAGCAAACATCTGATGAATGCCCAATCCATGCAGTCATACGCTTTGCTGAGGTCGATTTTTAGAATGACTGCACCACTATTTTTGGCATGGATGGAAAAAATACCTTCTTGAGTTGTTGCAACCGCGTCCAGAATGTTCCTCCCCTATAAAAAGGCATGTTGATCCTTTGTTAGGAAAGTTGACAAAGTTCCTTTCATTCTTTCAGCGATAATTTTTTATATGATTTTGTAAGAAATATTACACAGAGAGATCGGGCGGAAATCCGAGAATGGCATTGCATTTCCTTTTTTTGGAATGAGTGTTATATTAGTGGAGGATGTTTTCTGGTTGATGCTGCCTGAAATCCTGGACCCTTCCACCATTTTTAGCAGGTCATTTTTTATGATATCAAAAAAGTGACAAAAAACTCTATTGTCCACCCGTCCGGGCCAGGGCATTTGTCCCTTTTAAAATCTTTTATAGTTCTCAGCAATTCCTCCTCGAAAACTGGTTGGAATATTTGATTATTTGTATCCTCATCGAACATCTGAGGAAACACTTCAATGCCCCACAGAATATCCTGTATCGACCTGTTCTCCAATCTCTTATACTGCCTTTCAAAGACTCTCACTGCCTCTTTTGAGATTTCCTGTTGGGAGTATAAAAAGCCCCCTCTTCCATCACTTATTTTCCAGATAGAGTTCTTTTCCCTCCTTGTGCTTGTGAATTTATGGAAGAACTTTATGTTCTTGTCCCCTTCTTTTAGCCATAACGCCCTACTCTTCAGCGTCCAGAATAATTCCTCATGTTCTAAAATTTTTGTTTTCTTCTTTTGTAACTCCTTAATGTGGCATCTCATTTGAAAAGACATGCGATGAGAAGCCGTAGCTTTTGATGCATCATCTAACTCCTTCTGAATTTTTCAAAGGTCAGTTCTGTTGGATTGCATTTTCTTAAATTGCCACTCTTTTACCACCTTTCGTAAATAATCCATTTTATCTCTGAATGTCATAAAAACCTAGCAGGGATTCGAAGGTAACATCTCGCTCCAGACTTTTTTAGTGAGTTCATTAAAAGCTAGGTCTTCCAAGTATGTCCTATTGAATTTGAAGGAGTATCCCTTCCTATAACCTTTTTCCTTCCACCCTAACAGAATCGGTCTATGATCTAAAATAAAAACCTTTTCAATCGATGAGAATGGCATGCCCATCTTGTCAATTAAGCTAGCATGAAGAATAAATATATCAAGCCTCTTAGCGATATATGCTTTTTCAGTTCTTCCATTTTCCCACGTCAGATGCACCTGAGCAGGGAGGATGTCCACAAAATTCCTTCTCAGCAACTCATTCTTTATTCTTTTGGCCAGCGGATCCTTTTTCTTGTTAATGCCCCATGTTTCATCCATATTTATAGTGATATTTAAGTCCCCTGCAATCAGTAAATTTTCAATATCAAAAACTTCAAAAACAAAAAGTTTCTCCCAGAACGGCAATCTGTTCCTGTAAGGAGCATAAACATTCAAGATATTAATGGGAAATTTATGACCCCTCATTTGAGCCGAGATTAGAATTCCCGCCAGGCAGCTGTATGTTTTTGCCATGATCCAATCCGGATCCCACAGGACCGCTAACCCGCCCGAGAGGCCATTTGCTTCTACAGCCGATATGTACCATGAAGGAAACATCTTTCTAAAATAAGAGATAGCAACAGAGGAAGCATGCATGGTTTCCTGGATTAATATAATCTTGGGTCTAACTGAGAGAAAAATATCCTTTAACTCCAAAAAAATTATCCCTGCCCCCAGCCCCCAGATGTTCATTGAAATGATAAAATTCATTTTGAAGGCTTCTCGGCCATGCTTGCTCTAAGAGGCCAATATTCTGTCATATCTACGATAGGAACATCAATAAGTGACAAATTACGGATTCCTCTGCCCACACCCTCACCTCTTCCTCTAAAGTGCCTACTGCCCCTGTTATTTTTTCTTCTCACCGTGATGTTACTAGCGGAATTAGGACTAACGAGAGGAGATTTTTGGATGCCAGGTTTATGTATGGTAAGGGCTCTGAGCTCCAGCGACTTCTTGGTCAGTAGGAAGTCCAAGTCACTTCCTATTGAATTAGAGGGAGAGGAAGATGGTGAATTTACGGGGGTGGGGGTTATCATAATTTCCTTACCTTTCCCGGGCGGAGAACTTGTCTTTATTGGAGACGGAGATGATTGAATAATATGAATTTCTTTGCTGCTTTTTTTGAAAGGCCGAGGAATCAGGGGTGGATTGGGGACCTCATAATCAGAGGTTGGCTCGAGAGGGGGCATAGGAGGGGATATGTGTGGATAGGGGACATCAGGATCAAAGGCGGGTTCCAAAGGAGTCATTGAAGGGGATATAGGCTCCACGGGGGAAGGGATTCTAGACAGCGATGGGGGCGATGAGGATCGTCGGATGAAGTCTTCTGCATACCCTCTGTTTCAGAGGAGGACCAACTCTTTGAGTATAGAAACTTCCCCGAATCCGGGCAAGAAGAGATTACCCTACCAAATTTTGCTTTGTACTGATGAGATCCATGGAGTTTTCGGCCATTGTGGAGACACCGTGTACAATTCTTTATTAGATGGCCAGTATGATGGCATGCTGAGCATCTAAAAGGAACCCCCCAATAGCCCAGTCTTTGCCTAATTTTCAGCTCCTTCCAGAGAGTATCGATATGATCCGGAAATCCTCCCCTGTACGATTTATCTATCAAGATCCACGCCACTCTTTTATCTTTTTCTCCTAGGAACCATGGATCAACATAAACACACTTTCCTATGGCATTTCCAATCTCAACTAAGGTTTCTTTTGACCATAATTCTAATGGCAGACCGGAGAGTTTGACCCAAATCAAGTTGTTTGAAGGGGTATTTTTTAGCGGATTGAATCCCATGTACCATATGTGCAATACCAGGAAGCTTTGTTTATACACCCACTAATGTTTCAGGATGATTTCCAGATCACTTGGTTTAAGAAAATGAAAGCAATACCATTCCTTTAGGAGACTGGCTATAATAGGAACATATCCTATTAGCGGTTTCCATTGAGACACGAGCCAACTTCTCATCTTAGAGTCATTCATTTCCGAGAAGTGCCACCGCCCGATCAAGGCATTTCCCTGGAGACTTTCTATGCGTTCTGCTAGGTGGGTACTGCCTATTTTAATGGCTGCAAAAGGAGGAATAGTCTTGACAGGTTTATGGATTTTCTGATATAAACCTTCATCCCAAGCCTTTCTTGTATAATCTTTTTCATTTAGACTGGATATTCGAGAAGGTCCTTCCTTTGGCCGATCAAAACCATCGAAGTCAGCCTATGGGACCGATGGGCGGATCAGCAAGTCCTCCAGAGTGGACTGTCAATCGTTTGACAGCTTGGCATTTTCATGGATGGTTTCTACTTGGATGGCTTCTTGAATCATCACCTCTGTAGCAGATGTGTCGGATAGTAACTCCATTCTTGAAAGGGCCACCTACTCTTACCTCATGGGTACCACAAAAATCCAAAAGAGATATGAGTCGGACAAGAGGTACAACTGACTTCTGAAAAATATGCCCGGAGAATGAAGGATAGAAGAGCAGTCGATTGACTGTAGTACTGACAAAGGATGCCTCGGGAACTAAAGGACCCTTTTTCCCAAAAGGGTGATAGTTTATGAAAATGCCATCTGCCCACCTATTTTAAGAGGGGTGACTACAACATGAGCTAGACTTTGACAAGCGGGAAGGAATTTGAAAAATGACGGCTTCGCTTAATTCATAAGATCAGATTACGCCCCAAGGATAATTTAATATCCAGATTATATTAGTGCATGACTCCGCCCGAGAAAGTCCAGGACAGAAGCTGGGAGTTAAGAGATGTACCTTTGGTCATCTTCCGATTGCCTGTGGAAAAAAACCGGCCCGGAAAAACCAGGAGGACTCGAAAGGTGGCGACCTAGAACCAAGGCTTCTGAGCAATTCAGACAAACCCCAGGATAGAGACCTTCACGAGACTTCTTCGGGACATACTACGCAGCAACAGGAAAACCCACAAACACACCACCAGGGACCTAGTTTAAGACGGACATCTGTGCACGGCTTTGAAATAACAAAGTAATTCTGAATCTTTAGAGCTGATATCCATAACCAGTTTAAAATTGACTTCCCAGTCATGTTAGATTCGCTAGTTTACCACTAGAGACTTGTAATCCAAAAACTTAATTTCTAAAACATATCAGCCTAACTGCTATGCCAATTCATCCTTCCTTAATGCATCAATAATATGTTTTTGCTTCCAAAACAGAAATTCATATTGAAATAAGTTTTTACCAAAAATTAACTGTGATGTTGATAAATTTTCCTTCAAAAACAGAAAAACTTGAGACAGATACCGGTATACAACATGACAGGAAGATACTGACCTGGAGAGAACGCAGACAAACCAAGAGCGGGGTGCACCAACTGTAGAAGAAAACACGTTCAAAGAGAAGACAGAGATATCGATCCTCAGCAAAGACAGTGGCACAAATTAAGACGTACAAAGCTGGGAGAGACAGGGATTCTAGGTCGCCATAACCTAGAGACAGAGACGCATAAACGCACGGATAGAGTATTGCATAGAAGAGACTCCTTTTGGAGAAGAGAGTACCCGCCAGGAAACAAGCATAATGACCATGTATGGAATCGGTGAACATGCAAAATTCTTTTGTGTCAGGTGTCTTAGTTAGAAAGGTGCGAGGATTATCGATGCAGGGCTGGCGTTAAGGAGTCATGGCGTGATAATCTACATGCATTGGATGATGATACACACTTGTGCAGCGCTTATAGGCCCATACCATAGTCTCGTTCTCTGGTTGGATGAATTTACCCACAGACCGCTCCACGGCTGTCGCGCTCCGCTCCTCGCCAATTGGCATCCAAGGTTATTGCCAAAAAAAATGCAAATTTCTCATGTAATCAACATTTTTAATAAACAAAAGTCTTGAAACATGTAAAAATCCATCCATCAGCCACATTTCCAGTGGAATGAAAGCTTCCATTCATGCATGATCAACCTCATTAATGTTTCCCTAACTAAATAGTTCATCATGTTGTTCTTTTTTTGGGCAATCTCATGCATCCATCTTTTAATTTGATTTTTCTATTTTAATGATTAACTACTTTGGAAATTGGAATGGTCATGCACCAACTAGCAATTCCCCAACTTTGTTCTCATGCTTTTATATCTTAGCTAACAAAATAATTTTAATTTCCACCATATAAATTTAGAATTGTGCTTGCCATGGCATAAGATTCCCCTTGCCTATACTTGCATCATAACATATTTATATAAATAAATAAAACAATCCACTAATATTAAAATGAAACATTTAGATCATTTCCGTTAGCCCAATTTCCTTTTCTTCATAAATCTCAAACAAATAAAGTAAAAGTAAGTAAGTAAATAAATAAATAAATAACAACAAAGTTGTATAATTTAATGATACCTTTCCAATAGTACCAAGCATTCTCAAAATAGGGATCAAAATGAAAAGTTGTGAAAACACCAAAAAAGTTTTTCATATTACACCTTTCTTCTAAAAATATAAAACAAACAATTAAAACAAAGGAAAAATTAGAACTACAACGTTTTAGAGCTCGATGATACCTTTCCATCAGTATAAGGCATGCCTTAGACAAAGCTCAAAATCAAAATTTATCATGAGAATACTGAAAAAAGGTCTTTTAGTCTCATCGGGTAATGTTTAACCCTCTTTCAATGTTTTCCAAAAAACATTATTTTTTCTCATTGATGCTTTTCAAAAAAGTCCTTTTTTCCATGGACACTTTGAAAAAAACTTCTATTTTTCACATACTGGTTCACGGATACCCGGGTCAGTGGGTAGCTGCTACATCCAGGGTTGTTTAACACTGAGTGGACGCCACCCGAAGGGCATCAACACCCCTCAGCCTATTTACTGACCTGACCCCAAGACCTTTCGGGATTCAACCCTGTGACCTCCCATTGGCGAGGCACTTGATTTGACCAATTGAGCTAACTCTTGGGGCTAAAAAAAAAAAAAAAAAAACTTCTATTGCTATGAAGAAATAAAAACTTTTCTTTTGCTATCAGGAATTCTGAACAAACTATTTTTGTTATAATAAGTTAAAAAAAAAAAAAAAACTTTTTTTTTCTAAAACATCTTTTCTTATAACACTTTAAAAAAATATCTTTTTCCAATCAAAATTTTTCAAAAACCTTATTTTCTTCATCTTATATTTGGAAAAAACTTAACACCAACATTTTTAGGCAATCCTTTGAAAGCTTTTTCCTATCTAAGATTTCTAAAAGAATTCCCCTCAATGCTTTAAAAAAAAACTTCCTTGAGACATTTTTTGGTAAGCCCTAAAAACTCATTCACACTCAATGAAATAATTAATAAAGCAAGAGAAAATTAATTATAACTAATCATAGTAGCATGCACACGTAAATCACATGTGATTTATCCTAAAAAAAACCCAAACCATGAAAAAGTAGTTAATATATTTATAATTCCCTTGACCAAACCTAGCCAAGTCGTCCAAGTGATTTATAATATCTCACCTCCTAACACATCATATTGGACTTACTTCACTCCTTTTAAAGGCTTGATTACATATAATACATAGGCTCAATACCATGAGTCACCAATACCATGTGCCTAAAATCGCCATTGTTGACCTAACAACTTTGACTCTTGCACCGAGTTAAGTTTAACCTAACATTGGGGGAAAATGTTACATGTTGAACCTTTTGATAGACCACCAAAACTCCTCAACGCTTCTTTTTTTGTGGATAGATTCCTTTTGCAAACAGAAGCAATATCCCTAGACCTAGTGGCTTAGTCTAGAAACAACCAAGATAAAACTACAATGCTTTCCTTAGAGATGTTTGAAATATGGGAAGAAAACCTACTTGGAATCCAACACAAGCTTCCTCCTTCTCCTAACTTGTTAGTTCCAACTCCAACTGCAATTTCTATAAGTGGAAACTGCAAATCATCTAAAACAAGCAAGAGAACCAAAACATACAAATAACATATACAAACATATCTAACCAAGAAGTCAGAGATTCATGTTATACATATGTGTACATAAGACATAAGTATAGGGGAAACAATGCATTTCTGTATTAAGAAAGGCTAGAAAAGATTACAACCCTTGTATGCCTTGATCATGTGAATCTCTCCCAGTTATATTGTCCTTCCTTTGCCACAATAACAAACCTTCAATCACACCTCAATCACATGGATGGATTATGGACCTCTAGACACAAATGAATGTCATAAGGGCATAATCTAGAGTCTCCAAAAGCCAACCTAGACTCTATGGGAGGTAGTGAATTTATAGGGTAAATGAGGTGGTTTGGGACTTACCATTATAGGACTTAGATCCACATTATAGGGAGGTAAGTCTTAGGAAATAAGAGATAAGACCTCAATAGTAGGAGTTTGAGATTTGATCCAATAGTAAATGGTTTAAACCACTTATGAAGCTTCTAGAAAGAGAAACTTCAAAATTAATTTTTATTTTTTACTCATTTCCCACCGTCATCACACTTTTTGAGAAAGCAACCTGCGTTGGCCAGCAGTTTCCATGTGTGCAACTTGTTTCAGCACAGTCTGTCTTAAAGGTAAGTGAGATGATCCACAAAAATAGGGTTTTTAGCCAATGTAATCCAAGATTATTGTAACTTTTGGAAATAGAATGATTTTGGATTTGTAGGGTATTGATGTAAAGTGTAAATGAATGATGATAGATATAAGTTCAGGTCCATTTGATTGGATGCGACAAAATGACCTGTAACACTTCTCAAAAATCTTACTTTATAGCACTTTTCAACAAAAATCTAAATGGTAAGGAGAAAATGTGAAATTGATTTTATCGATGCTTTCATAAAAACATGTCTCTTTTTGGTGCTCCCCAAAAAGTTTTCTTTTCAACAGTTTCTTAAAAGTACCCAGTCTACCAATGCTCTGAGAAAAACCATGGTACTCGTGTCAATGCTCTAGGAAAAGCATCATATTTTTTACATTGACAATGTACAAAATGGTTTGTCTAAAAAAATTTGAACTTATTGATGTTATTAAAACATGATTTTTGAACTTAGAATTTTTGGGATTTTTCCTTCAAATTAAATACACTCATTAAACTAAAAATAATGCATGAAAATAACTCAGAGAAAAATGTATGAAGTCAATCAGAAGGAGAAACTTCTTAACATGCATGAAACTAGTCGTGAAATGAAAAAATGCGGTACCTATATTTTAAATATTTTAGGGTGTGTTGTGTACTCAACATAATGTTGCATCAAAATTTCATGAGATATTTTATTAGATTATGACCCAGATATCCAAAAACATACGGTCTCTAATGAAATTGAAGTAGCAGCTAGAAGTTTTGGAAGCAGAACGCAATATATGAGATATTTTATTAGATTATGACCCAGATATCAAAAAACATAGGGTCTCTAATGAAATTGAAGTAGCAGCTAGAAGTTTTGGAAGCAAAACACAATATCTTATGAAATGTGGCACTCAATTTGAGCAAGGGATATTAATCCATGGCCTCAAATCAAAAACTCTTGGGAAACTCTTCTCAAGGAAATCCAAAAGAGCGTTAAAGGTGCATAAGATTGTTGAGGAAATTGAAGTTGTGAATTAGGAACCTGAGCCTATTAGTGTAGTTATGGAGGAAATTGTGAGTCATTATGTTTTTTTATAATTATTATGTATTTTAGGGCTATAAAAATATTAGGCATACGATATAGAATGTATAGTGTTGAGTACTAGCTAGTTTTGTATAAGGACAAAGTTAAACTCCGTTTTGGGATTGTCGTATGTCTTTTTCCGGACTATTGAATGGCTATTTTAGAAACTTGTAGAATATCACTATGATGTAATTTTCATTGCAACTTTAGTTGCAGTTTATATTAATATGATTTTACCTAGTCATTGTTAAATAATATAATTCATGTCATAAATTTTTAAATCATCATATGTCCATGTGAATATATTCTGCTATTTCTTAAACAATTTTTGGTAAGCCTTTTTTTCTTATTCATGACAACATGTCCCAAGATTCACTTTTTTTTAGTAGTTTTAATCATCTCATGACCTAAGTCTGAAGTATTAGTTTTGACATTAGATGGTCTCATGAATTTGTCTTGCAAGTCAGATATTTTTCTAAGGTAAGTGCATCTTATGGAAAGTATTAGTCATTAAATTATTCATTCCTTCCTTACAACATTCTAGTGTCTTTTCATGTTATTCATAATCTATTATAACATCTTTGAATGTATCATGGCTAGTAAGAAATTCTATAATTAGTTCGTCACCTTCAAAAGTTATCCAATCAATGATATTATCAAGGAATGAGGGTCAATAAAATTGTTGGAATTTCTTTTTTATTGATGTCAACCCAAACAACATCTAGAATAAGACCCACATATGATGAAGAAAATGATTTGGAATATCATTGTTTTTTCTCTCAAGACTATCATCATGTCTTTGTCCTCGTCATGTTGTTTTCAATGGTATGTGGCATGCCACATAACTCCTCACGATTGAGGAGATATGTCTTGTCAAAGTTGGAGCCCCATTATGTGGTCAAGGTGCCCCAAAATGAGATACTAAAGGAAGCTTGATGATTTCTTAAATATTGGCACTCGTATTCAAGAAAAATTGGTTAAATTGTGTGGGTCTTGGGTTGACCAATCATTCCTCCAAATGAGGAATATCCTAGCCAAAACTGGCTTGAAAAGGAGGTTCATGTCAAGGAGTTTTAATTATGAAAATAATTCAAATATTAGAGTTTTGGTCATATCCATAGCCTTTGCGCATGTCGGACCCCCTCTAAAAGCCACCTTATCTAGTATAAATAAAGGCCTTGGCTTCCCTCCAATATTACCAATATCCCACACATAACCTAACGAAAATGACTCTGAAATTATGAGGCCAAGGAAGTCACAATTATCTTAAGTAGAGGTTGAGTTAATGAAGTTTCTTCGAGGATTAAACATTGTATATATTTATGTGGATTCATTGGACTATAGTTGAGATTTTTAGCCTTGTTTGATTTACCTTTATGGCATACTTTCACAGCCTTCTGAGCCTATTTTTAGTGAAAGAACAAACATATTTTTTAGGCTTGTTTTAGCCTTCTTGAGGCCTACTTTCGTACCCTTCTGAGGTAGATCTTTTGGGAAAACTTTCGCACCTATTTTGAGGCTACTTCATGGGATTTTTAAGGGTTTGTGTTGAGGCCCTTTTAAATGATCATCTTTAACCATTTATGAAGTTTGGTTTCAGCCTATTCTGAGGCTCACTCTGAGGACAATTTTGTTGGTCCTGAAGTGATTTTCTGAGGTATACCCTGAGTTATCTGAGGTACATTCATAAATGGATTTCTAAGGCCTAATTCTGCCCTCTTATGTGATAGTTTCAGAGGATAAATTTACTCTCCTTTTGAGACCCATTTCAAGGTATAAATCTATCCCTTTTTGTCATTATGTTCATCAGACTTGCGATATAACTCAATGATTCTTGAATTTGAATTTGGGCTAGAAATTTGAATTATTATAAAGCCTACCAAGTTAGGGTTTTTTGTATTGTCAGCTTAATTCTATTGTGGCCTAATATAAAGATATTTGATAAAGGCTAGTTAGGGCCAGATTAAACCACTTATTTGAGAGCATATTTGAGCCTCTATTAAGGGAAATTGAAGACCTAACTTCTCTGGTTAATTCATGGTACAAAGACCAATTTTGATATTGTTTCTAAGAGAAAATTTTAGTGATTGAAATCATAAATGGAGCTAGCAAAGAACTGAGAAGGGAAGCTACAAGACTTGAATTAAAATGAAGTATTTATTTGAAGCATAAGTGGCAAATAAAGTGCATGTTGAAAATAGGGTTAACTTGATAAAAATCTTATGTGTGAACTCAAGTTTTTGTTTAGTTTGTACTTGAATTGTATCTTGAATATTAAGGCAAGATTTTAGAAGCATTCTTCTTACAGCTTGACAATTTGACAAGTTTGTTGACATTACACCATTGGGAATATATCAGGAAAGACAATAGTAAGGGTTCATTTGAATATACTTGTAAGTGGGTCATTGTCTGTAGTACAGGAGGCCACATTTTATTTTTATATCTTTTATTTTCAAGGTGGTTTGGTGGTGCAAGGAGGAGAGTTAAGTCTCCGTCAGTTTGGAGCCTAAAAACACTTCAGGGTGGTAGGGTGGTGCTAGGGCAAGTTGGATAATCCTTCCAGTTTGAGATGGTAAATATAGGGTGTTTGCACATCCTTTCAATTGGAACTGATAAAACTAGGGGTTTGGAGCTTCCTTCCAGTAGAAGTTGGTAAATCAGGGTGTTGTCACATCCTTTCAATTGGAGCTAATAAAACTAAGGGGGTTGGAGCCTCCTTCCATTTTTTTCTATTGAATCTTGGAAGTTGGAGCTTCCTATTGATGTCATTTTCAAGACATATATTAAAAGTGTTCGGTGAATTTTCTCCATAAGGACTTCCACCTAAAAATTCTTGTGTATTATTCATGTGATGTGATGTGTTGTTGAATATCTTATTTGATTTGTGGTAATGATATTTAATGCTCTTAAGGAAATAAAAAATAAGTGAATAGTAATTCACCCTCGTCTCAGTATTTCCAACAATTCGTGTCAAAGTCAATTCCTTCACAAGCAATCCAACCACTGGAAAGGAGATCATGGATTGCACTAACAATGGAAATCCATTATTTTATGGACATAACTATGCACTTTGGAGTGGAAGAATGAAATAGTATGTCCAATCACGTGGATTTAATGTATGGAATTCCATATTAAGTGGATACATTGAACCTCTTGATCCTCCAATAGATGATGATGGTAAGAGACTTTATGAAAGTAATGCAAAAGACAAGAATGTTATTTTAAATGGCATATCTTGTCCAATTTATGTTAAAGTAATGCATTGAAAATATGCAAAAGAGGTTTGGGACAAGCTTCAAATCATATATGAAGCAGATCAGAAAGTCAAAGAGGGAAAAAATTCAAATCTTCAAAGCACAATTTGAGCAATTGAAAATGATGGACGACGAAAATATTGTAGACTACTTCCTTCGTGTAGATTAAATAGTAAACACTTTGTAAGGATTGGGACAAGTAATGGAGAAAAAAACCAATTGTTCAAAAGGTTATAATATCTCTTTTGATTATATTTAATTCCAAGGTCTTAGTTCCAGAAGAAAGGTTGATCTTGCCTCATTAAACATGGATGAGTCGCATGGTATACTTACATCTTACAAAACGAGAACAGAATAGGAAAATCCATCTAAAAGAGAATCAACTTTAAAGGCATCAAACAATACAAGGAATAACAAGCAACAATCAAAATATAGCTCCAATTGTAGTTGTAGTGATGCTTCAGATGAAGAAATATCCAACTTTGTGAGGAAGTTGAAGAAAGGAACTGGCAAGTACAAAGGTAAGCTTCCTTTGAAATGTTTTTTTGTATTGTGGTGAAATTCATCATTTTGCTTCAAAACGTCCTTATGCAAAATGTTTAGACAATGATGAAGAAGAAGAAGCTCCTAAGAAGGAAAAGAAAATTCATAAAAGGGAGAAGAAACATGGTAAAAGAAAAATCTCTAGAAAATTTTATACTCAAAAGAAGACAACTCTTCATCTAACGAGGAAATAAGAAACGATGGTGACTCAAAAATGGTTTTATTCTTGGAAATAAAGAATCAAGAGGAAAAAGTCGAGGGAGTAGTAGGTCTTGAAAGAGAACTAGTCAATGCTTTAAAAGATCTAAAATTAGAAAGGAATAAATCCAAGGCATTGGAGAAATAACTAAGACAACTAAAAGAGAATTCTAAGAACTTCAACAAAGAATCTAAAGAATTGGAGAAGACCATCATTAGTCTAAAAGCCTAGTTAAGGGAAGATAGAATAAGCGAAGAAACACTCAAAAACCAATGGGAAGAACATGCTAAATTAAAGGAAAGTTTGGAAGCAGAGATAGTTTCACTAAGTAAGAAAGTTCAAAAGAAAAAAGTTCAATAGAATTTTGTAAACAACACTAAAGTGTTAGATGAAATTATCAGCAATCAAAGGCCATGTGATAACAAATTTGGGTTAGGATACAAGATAACTTATGATGAGAAGGGATCAAACTCCATGGCAATAGGGAAAGAAGTCAAACAGAAAAAATATGTAGGCATCATCAAGGAACCTATCAAGAAGGACGAATGCATGCCCTTAAAAGAGAATGTTCAAGAAAAATCAAGAGATTGTAGAAACAGAAACCAATGGTGGAGAAAAATCAAGAAGAAGGTTTATGGAGAGCTACTCCACTTAAAGGATTTCCCGCATCCATGTACGCTTGTATATTTCCTGGTTATTGTTTTTCATGTACTAACTTTGGGCATAAGGCTATGGATTACAAAGCTTATGACAGGTTTAATTATCAAGGACGTTAACAAAACCCTAGAAGCAAGTTTGTAGGAACACAAGGCAGGTATCCATATGGATTCATCAGTAGAAAGTATATGTCAAGATCCATCATTCAGGTACCACATTGAGTGTTCCATATGCCATAACTATTGACACATAGCTCATGATTGCAGAAGCATGATGAAGCCTTCCATGAGGAAAAACTCTAATATAAGTACAAGAAGGTTTGGAGAAGACAAAAAAAGAAAGAGGAATAGGTGAAACAAGAAATCCCAGAGGTCATGCTCACAAGATTTGTAAAATCACGAGACCATGATGAATCTATAGGTACAAAGCAATATATCAAGGCTCAAAATGATCCTATAGAAAATAAGGTTCATATATCATTTTAAGAAATATGGCTTGAAGACTCCCTTTATTATGAACGTTGAAGAGGGGGAGTATAACTAGCAACGGTTGAAAATTTGAAGGTCTATCTTTCAGGCAATTTTATTTAGGAAGGAAAATTCACAGTGGCTTGGTGACAGAGTTGTGGAATATCTCATGTCAGATAGGTTGATTTATTCAGGTAAGAAAGCAATACAAGGAGAGTAATTATCAAAAAGAGGCAGTTGAATGATGTTGTCATTGATGTCAGAATCAATTGTAGGAGCACATCCTCTTTGGGAGCAACGAAGAAAAGAGTGTAAGTCTCAAAATGAATGATTTTAACCTACGTTAGTGAATTGCATTAATTGGAAGTTCCAATGGACAAGAATCCCTAGAAGAAGACAGAGGGAGAAGTATGTGTGTTGAAATCAATGTTAAAGGGGGATATTGTTGGGCTTTGGTTGTCATTGATGTCAACCCAAGCAACATATAGAAGAATCCCTGCATTTGATGAAGAAAATGATGTGGGAAGATCAGTGTTTTTTCTCTCAAGACTGTCATCATTTGTTTGTCCTCGTCATGTCATTTCCAATGGTAAGTGGCATGCCACATAAATCCCCATAGTTGAGGAGATATTTCTTGTCAAAATTGAAGCCCCGTCATGTGGTCAAGGTGCCGCAAAATGAGATACTAAAATAAACTTGATGATGGGTTAAATATTGGCATTCATATTCAAGAAAATTTGTCTAAATTATGTTGGTCTTGGGTTGACCAACCAACCCTCCAAATGAGGAATATCCTAGCCAGCCCTCCAAATGAGGAATATCGTGGCTCAAATTAGCTTGCAAAGGATGTTCATGTCAAGGCTTTTCAAATATGAAAATAATTCAAATATTGGAGTTCTGATCAGCTCCATATAATTTTGAGCATGTCTCCCCCCCTCTAGAATCCTCCTTGTTTAGTATAAATAAAGGGCTTGACTTCCCTCCAAGATTATCAATCTCTCATGCATTATCTAATGAAAATTCTCTAAAATTATGAGGCCATGATAGTCGCAAATATCTTGAGTATAAGGCCAAGTTCTTGAATTTTCTTCTGGGATTAAACATTGTATATCTTTATGCGGATTCGTTGGACTATAACTGAGGTTTTCAACCCTATTTGACAGACCTTTATCGCATACTTTCGCAACCTTATAAGAATATTTTTTATGATGTAATAGACATATTTCTTAGGCCTATTTTGGCCTTCTTGAGGCCTACTTTGAGATTATGGGCACACTTTCATGCCTATTTTGAGGCTAGTTCATGGGAGTTTTACGGTTTTGTTATGAGGCTCATTTAAAGGATCATCTTTGACCATATCTAAAGTCTAGTTTCGGCCTATTCTCAGGATCGCTCTAAGGAAAAATTCATTGGTCCTGAAGATATTTTTCTAAGCATACCCTGAGCTATCTGAGGTATATTCATAAACAGATTATTGAGGCCTAATTCGACCCTCTTATATGATAGTTGAAGAGGATAAATTCACTCTCATTTTGACACATATTTCAAGGTATAAATATATCCCTTTTTGGAATTATGTTCATCATATGTAATATTCCTAAAGGAAATATACAATGATAAATAAATAAAACATAGTAAAAACAAACATGAAATTTGCACACAGGTCAGACACCATGAATTGAGCCAAAATTTGCATTTCTTTGAGCCATTTTATTATAAAATCACGGGCTTACAAGTTGGTGTTCGAAAAGTGTGCACCTAGGTTTATTCAAGGCAAGCTAGAAAATCCCAAGTGATGAAAGCAAGTCCCCAATTGTTGTTGGTTGATCTCTCTATGGCTCAATGTTGATCTCCCCAGGAAATTGAACCATTGTCTGTAATAAATGGCTGCTAGGGCCTCCTCCGATGCTCAGAAAATTCCGATAAATTAACCTCAGGCTCTCCCCCAATAAACCAAAAAAACCCACGAAGGAATTGGCCAAATGTCGACCCTGGAATTTTGGTCCAATTTCCCCTAGCTCCTCCAGTTGTTGGGTATTTTGATCCACCTATAAGTGTTGCTGGTAAACGCCCCCAAAATGGTTGAAATCTTCAAAAAAAAATCCTCCCAGAACTCCTCCACGAATCTCAACCCCAAATTCCTCTTCTCCTTGTGTCTCGCGTGTGGCACGAAAAAGAGTTGTGCAAGACCTGTTGAACTTTCTCCACACACATGCTGCAATGCTCCTGTATCGATTTGAAAAGGATGGAAATTCCCTCCTAGGGTTGGCACTCGAAGTCCACCGAAGTAAGGGTAAGATTCTCGTCTGAAAATCTCTTGTGCTCAATAGCACATGCAAACTTTGCCTCCATCTCAAGCATGTTATTCAAGGTGAATGTTCAAATGATCAAATATCCCCAAAATGAGTGCCTCTTATTTTTTCATTGTGCCTCCCAATTTCCCATGTGGGGCCCAGTCATCAAAACTCTCATCTTCTCCCTCCAAGCAATGTGTATTTCCAAGGGGGGTCGTATTTCCTCCTTGGAGTGGTCTCCACCATCCACTAACATTTCAATTTTCCCTTTTATCCTAACTTGGGCCTTTCCTTAGCTCCAAAAACTCAAGTGGGGTCCCATAACTCACTTTTCCTAAGTGTAAATGAAAAATATGACAAAATTGGAAAAATCGATATTTCCCCTTAGCAATATTTCTAAGTGGGAATATCACAGTCCTTCCCACCAAAATGTTGCTTGTCCTAGAGCAACTGCAATGAAGGATGTTGAAGTATCTTCTCTCCCTCCAAAGTGACATCCTCATCGGGCAAATTCCTCCATCCGATAAAAAAATCCCTGATAACCATGTTTTGCAAGTGTCTCTCATTGGTCTCCAAAATGGCCTTTGGCTCCAAAACAAAATGCCCCTCATCATCCATGGGTGGTAACTCTGTAGATGTTGTCACTTGTTGCCAGATTTCCTTTTTCATGCAAGACACATGGAAAATGTTGTTAACTCGGCTCCATGGGGGTAGGTCCAGCTCATATGCCACCTCCCCAACTCTCCTAGTGACTATGTACAAACCATAAAAGTGTGCTTGACCTTCTCTTCCCTCTTCAGTTTGAGCGTTGACTGTCTATATGGCTGAAGTCTTAGGAAGACCAAATCCCCAACGTCAAACTACCTTTCTACTTGGCCTCTATTAGCATAGATCTTTTGTTGGTTCTGCGTAGTCTGTAAGTTATCTTTGAGAGCCCACAAAATATGTTGGCTCTCTTGAATCTAATCCTTATCCCTTGGGGCCTTGTTATCTCCAAACATCACATCAACGAAAGATAATGCATCATAATCGTACAAATCTCTGAATGGGGACATACCTATGGACATGTGGTACGTTGTGTTGTAGCAATACTCGCCCAAATGCAACCACCACATTAATGCAAGTTAATGGCTTGTTACATAATTGCATAGGTAGCCCTCTAGTCAGTTGTTTACAATCTTCATCTACCCATTAGTCTGGGGGTGGTAACTAGTACTCAGGGTGAGATCTGTGCCCACGAGTTGGAACAACTCCTACCAAAATCCCCCCATGAACCTGTTGTCCTGGTCACTGATAATGATCTTCAGAAGACCATGAAGCTAAAACACCTCCCTGAAAAACAGTTCATCCACCTGTGAGGCTAAGGACTAGGCTAAAATAGTGAAAACATGGGAAAATTGTGTCAATTTGTCTGCCACCACGTATATGCAGTCCTTGCCTTGGACTGTAGGCAACCTGGTAATAAAATCCATCAAGATACTCTCTCATTTCCCCTCAAGAATAATAAGAGGTTGTAGCAACCCAACATGGTGTGTTTGCTCACCCTTATCCCTTTGGCACATATCACACTCTCGGACGTGCCTTAGAACATCATCCTTAAGGACCCTCCATGCAAAGTGCTCCCTGATAGACCTATATATCTTGGAGAACCCTTGATGCCCTACTAATAGTGGCATGGGAAGGTTGTATGATCTTCTCCCTCGACTGGGAGTTGGGCACTAAATAAATATGGTTCCGATAGTAAATCACCTCTTTCATCACTCTGTACCAGTCATCCATCACTGCACCATCAAGGACCTCACATGAAAATCTGTCCTTGGAATACTCCACTAGTAACTACACCCACCAATCTGACACAATGCTCATCAATGAGATGGTGGTTAGCCTCCTAGACAATGTATTAGCTACCACATTATGTTTACCCTTAACATACTCAATGTCACAGTCATATTCCTGAAGCTTGCTCGCCCACTTATGTTGCCTCTCCTACAATTGTTTCTACTCCAAAAAGAATCTAAGGCTATTATGGTCTGCCTTCACCCGAAATTTGTTACCCACCAAGTATTTTCTAAACTTGGCTAGCACATGCATGATGGTTAGCATCTCTTTGTCATATATGGAGGATAGCCTCTCGTGGGGGAGTAGCTTCCAATTCTCAAAACCTATCGGGTGCCCTCCATGCATCAAGATTGCTCCTACACCCTCCCCTGACATCGCACTCAAGTACAAAGGGTTGTGCGAAATATGGAAGTGCTAACACTAGGAAACTTCTCATAACCTTTTTGAGGTGCTCAAAGGCCTCCTGTACTCTATCTGTCCACTTAAATGCCCCCTTCTTTGTCAAATTGGTGAGGAGAGATGTCAACTAAGAGAAGCCCTTCACGAATTTCGTGTAGTAGGTACAGATACCCACGAAATCCCTCAACTCTATCACATTCTGAGGTACTGGCCAGTCCCGGATGGCCCTGATCTTCTCATCATGTACTCTCACACAATCCTCCCTAATGATATGCCCCAAATAGAGAATCTTTGGCGTAAAATTTTTGCTCCTCTAAAATATGCAACAGCATCTCCAAGAGCTACAAGTGCTCCTCCCAAGTCCTCTTATAGATCAAAATATCATCAAATAACACTAATACAAATTTTCGTAACTGCACACGAAATACGTGGTTCATGCAGGACTGGAAAGTGGTAGGTGCATTGGTTATCCTAAAGGGAATAACTGGGAACTCAAAGTGCCCATAATGACACCTGAAAGTTGTCTTGGGGACGTCCTAATCTCTCACTCTGATTTGGTAGTACCCCGAACGCAAATCTATCTTGCAGAAGAACTTGGCCCCTCTCATCTCATCCATTAGCTCATCTATGCATGCGATGGGGTAGTGGTTCTTCAAGGTCTTCTTGTTGAGGGTCTGGTAATCTATGCACATGCATATTGTCCTGTCCTTATTCTTCACCAGGACAATTGATGAACCAAAAGGGCTAGAGCTAGGCCTAATATGCCCAAGTACCAACAGCTCATGAATGGCCCGCTCAATCTCATCCTTGTAAGCCTTGGGATGTGTGTACGAGGTGGTAATCATGGTCTGTACCCCTGGCTCTAACTCAATCATGTGATAAAATCCACAATCAAGTGGTTTCCCTAGTGTTATGCCTCCAAACACTACCGGATAACAGTCTAAGATGGCCTATACGTCAGGGTGTGATGGCCTAGGCTGACCCCCAAACTAAAAAATCCTCAACTCCACTACCCACTCAATATCACCATGCCTCAAGTCATCCTCCATACGATGTGCTAAAACATTTTGTGGAGGTTAAGAGGGCATGATCCTAAGGAAAACCAAGTTGTCATCTGACCTTGTAAACTCCATCTCCAACTTCCTCCAATTAGTAGTGACTCGACCAAGAGAATAGACCCATTGGACACCCATTACCACATTGGTGTCAGGAACATAGCGTGTACACTGCATGATCATGTCCCTAGCACAAGGAAAGAGAACCCCTCAAACTCCTCGATTCTGATCCCTCTCCTCTGCACCATCTGTGCATCGATGAAGTTGTGGGTGACCCTATTTTCCACTAAAACTGAGACACATTGCCTGTGCACTATGCCTCTAATCCTCAATGTCAGAAACTTAGGTACCCCATGTAAGGATGCAAGGACCCCTCCTATTGGTGCGAAAGGGGCTCCCCCTTGTGGTGGTGGTGGTGGTCATGCTCCCCTCTCCATGTGTGCCACGATGTCATCTCCACCTACCTCCAACTCTGCATCATCCTCTTAGTCATTTTTAGGGTAGAACTCAATGTAGTGGACCTTGCTCGTTGTGCATCTATGGCTTGGTGCCCATGGCTCTTGACAAGTGAAACATAACTTCCTCCTCTGGAGGTCTCTCCGGGTCTCCTCATCCAACTATCCACGCCCTTGGTTGGCTCTCAATGGTGGATCCCTGTTGTCTCTCCCCCTTTGTTGGAACCCTTGCCTGGGTGGTACCAGCACTTTAGTCGTGGGTAGAGCATCATGCAAGTTTCACAGTCTCCCAACTACATCCTATAAGGTGGTAGGCCTGTTTGACTTCACCAATCCCCTCAATGGCTCTAATGGCCCCTATATGATCATGAAAAACCTCTTGGCCTCTGATAGATTAGGCACCATCACTGAAAATCTTAATAACTTGGAGATGTAGGCCTCTACACTCCCCCTTTTCTTGAGCCTTGTCAACTCCCCAAAGTGCTCCTTCAGGTCTCTCCTCTCAAAACTCTCCAATACCCTCCTAGTGAAATCCTCATATGTTGTAACTTATTGATGCCACATCATGGTTAGCCCATGGAACCACTAGTCATGGGATTCTCCCTCAAAATGAAACGTGGTAATTTTAATTGCCTCCCCCACTGTCATCTGATTGAGTTGGAAGTACACATCTAAATTCTTAACCCATGCTTTCGCTAAGCTCTTGGATGAACCATAAAAAGTCGAGAGGAACAATCTCCCCATGGTGCAACACAAATCCATACCATGTGTGTAGTTTCCTCCGTCTTGCCCTTCCCCCCTGTTGTTACCCTTCAATTGGAAAAATTCCTTAAAGGTAATATCCTCTCTAAAGTTGGGATCATAAGGCTAATACTCCACAAAATAGTCCCCCATGGGCATCTCCTCTTTCCCTTGTAACCCTCCAGCACTGGATGTTAGAAACATGGGGATAGTGGACCTGGGTGGTGTACTGGGAATGAGTGGTGAGTTGGGGCCATTAACCTTGTGGTGATGTGAAGTGTCAATGCCCTCACCAAATTGGAATTCCCCTTGAATCTCTTTTCCCTTGTTGTTGTTGCAAGTTTGTTGCCTCAACTCCTCAATACCCTTAGAAAAATTTTGAACGACCTTGAGAAGGTGTTGGGAAAACTCCTCCTCTTTACTCCTGTTCTCTTCCTCATTATTTCCCATGTTTGGCCTTTCAACCTCTGGTTCAACTATCACTAGATCTGGGCTAATTTATAATTTCCTCTCTTTGCCCTTGTACCTCTACCTCTGGTAAGTCACGTTCTATTAGTATTCATGTGTCATAGAAATATATTGCTCCCACACGCTTAGCCAAGACAATGAGATTTGATACCACTGTAATATTCCTAACGGAAATATACAATGATAAAAATAAAACACAACAAAAACACACATGAAATTTGCACACATAGCAGGCACCATGAATTGAGCCAAAAACTACGTTGCTTTGAGCCATTTGATTATAAAATCATGGGGTTACAAGTTGGTGTTTGGAAAGTGTGCACCTAGGCTTGCTCAAGGCAAGCTAGCAAAGCCCAAGTGATGAAAGAAAGTCCCCAAGTGTTGTTGCTTGATATCTATATGGCTCTGCAATGATCTCCCTAGGAAACTGAACTACTATCTACAAGAAATGGTTGTTAGGGCCTCCTCTGGTGATCAAAAAAATTCGGGAAATCAATCTCGAACTCTCCTCCAATAACCCACGAAGGAATTGGCCAAATTTTGACCTCAAAATTTCAGCCCAATTTCCCCTAGCTCCTCCAATTGTTGGGTATTTTGACCCACCTATAAGTGATGTTGTTGAATGCCCCCAAAATGGCTTAAATCTTCAGAAAAACTCCTCCTGGAACTCCTCCACAAATCTCAGCCCCAAATTCCTCTTCTATTTGTGTCCCACCTGTGGCACAAAAAAGAGTTGTGCAAGCCCTACACAATCACTGCTGAACTCTCTCCACACACACACTGCAATGCTCCTGGATTGATCTAAAAATGATGGAAATTTCCTCATATGGCTAGCACTTGAATTCCACTGAAGCAAGGGTGAGATTCTCGCCTAAAATCTCGTGTTCAACAACACATGCAGACTTGGCCTCCAACTCATGTGTGCTAGTTAAGGTGAATGCTCAAATGATCAAAGATGCCCAAAATGGGTGCCTCCTCCTATTTTGTCATTATGCCTCCTAATTTCCCATGTGGGACCCATTCATCGAACCTCTCACCTTTTCCCTCCAAGGAATGCACATTTCCAAGGGGGCCCATATTTCCTCCTTGGAGTGGTCACCACCATCCACTAACATTTTGATTTTCCCTTTTCTCCTAAGTTGGGCCATTCCTTAGCTCCCAAAACTCAAGTGGGGTCCCATATCCCACTTTTCCTAAGTGTAAATGCAAAATATGACAAAATTGGAAAATTTGATATTTCCCCTTAGCAATGTTGCTAAGTGGGAATATCATAGACTTGTGACATAACTCAATGATCCTTGAAGTTGAATTTGGGCTTGAAATTTGACTTAATCTAAAGTCTGTCAAGTTAGGGTTGTTTCTACTGTTATTTAAGTTTTTTGTGGTTGAATATAAGGACAAATGATAAGGGCTAGTTAGGGCCAGATTAAACCCATGAGATAAAATCTAAGCCCCTTTTAAGGGAAATTGAAGACCTCATTTTTATGGGTAATTCAAGGTACAAAGACCAATTTTGATATTTTTTCTAAGAGTAATTTTCAATGACCGAAATCAAAAGTGGAGCTAGCAAAGAACTAAGAATGGCAGCTACAAGACTTCAATTAAAACGAAGTATTTATCTAAATCATAAGTGGTAGAGAAAGTGCATCTTGACAATAGGGTTAATTTGATAAACATCTAAGGTATGAGCTCAACTTTCTATTCAGTTTGTACTTGAATTGTTTCTTGAATTTTGAGGCAAGATTTTAGCAGCAGTCCTCTACCATCTTAACAATTTGGCAAGTTTGTTGACATTACACCATTGGGCATATATCAGCAAAGACAACAATAAGGTTTCATTTGAATATCATTTTAAGTGGGTCATTTTCCCTGGCATGGGAGCCCACATTTTATTTTTCTATCTTTTATTTTTTGGGTGGATGGGTGGTGCAAGGTGGAGAGTGAACTTTGCTTCAATTTGGAGCTTGAAAACACTTCAGGGTGGTAGGGTGGTGCTAGAGCAAGTTGGATCTTGCGGGGTGTTGGAGCATCCTTCTAGTTAGAGCTGGTAAATCCAAGGTGTTGGTGCATCCCTTCAGTTGGAGCTAATAAAACCAAGGGGTTGGAACCTCCTTCCAGTTGCAGCTAGTAAATTAGGGTGTTATTGCACCCTTTTAGTTGGAGCTAATAAAACCATGGGGGTTAGAGCCTCCCTCCAGTCATTGTTGGGAATATTGGAAGTTGGAGCTTCCTTTTGATGTAATTTTTAAGACATATATTAAAAGCTTTCAGTGGTTTTTCTCCAAGAAGGGTTCCCACCTAAAAAATCTTATGTATTGTTCATGTAATGTGATGTGTTGTTAAATATCTTATTTGATTTGTTGTAGTGATATTTAATTCTTATAAAGAAATTCAAATTAATTGAAATACTAATTCACCCTTCCCCTCGACCCACTCTTAATATTTCCTACAACAATAACCTAATAGAAAATCTACTTACCTTAAAATCTTCTAATGGGGCTAGCCTACATGTAGTAGTAGGTAATGAGCCTACTATTATATTGTCAATTAGAAGAGAGGTAGAGATATTAAAAACTTTAAAGTTGTCAATTAATCTTAACGCTCCATGTTGGTAGTTCTTAAGACATGGAGAATTGCAATGAATTGTATTTTTTGTTTGTATCACAAAAATTTTGAATTATCCAAAAAAAATAATGTTTTTATGTTCAAATATATGGCTTTCTTAAAGCTCTATACAATTTCTTCATCTTTCTTTAGTATTATTTGTACATTCAAATTCTAATCTACTTAATAAATCAAACTATGTTTTCCTTGGGGATCATTTATTAGACAACGAGTTCTTCCTCCTTATTTAAATTTGGAGCCATCAAACAAAAGAGTCAAAATGTTAGTAATTAGTGCTAATTTAGCTTTATCTATAACATTTAGATCAATTATATTATACCAAGTTTAAAAAATAAAAATAAAAAATAATTCATTGTAATATTGTTTCAGATGGTGGATTTTCAAGAATAGATGACGCTTTTACAATGAAATTTCAAAAGAATGAATCGAGAGTTTAGTTTCCTATAATTTTTTTGAATGAATTGAGAGTTTAGTTTCCTATAATTTTTTTGAATGGATCAAGAGTTTAGTTTCCTAAAATTAGAAAATTATAGGAATATGGTTTATTAGTTTCTTCTAGATTTGTAAAAATATATTGTGTATACTATTCACAAACAATTATGGTTTTATTTGGCTATTGATTCTACCCAAGCCAAAGATATGACTATTCAAAACCAAATAGCAATAGATTTTTTTAGACAAATCTCTATTGATAAATAAACCATAAACTTCAAGAATCTCCACCACTATTATATACTACTATATTAATGATGAGTTGAACTTAAGGATGAGAGGCCACGTGAATCAAAACATCATTTAGTTCTCACATAACCTTCACCTCTAATCTATCTAATCTAATTGACTAATGTAAGTAGAGCACTTTGTTGGAATAGCATTCAATATTCTACATATTAAGGAATTGCATTAGATGAATCCCTTGAATCCACCAGGAAATTCTACACATTTTAATTAAGATAGCAAGGTTGGTAAAAATTATTTTCCTGAGAGAACGACATTTATTATTGCATTCTACAAGTAATTAGTTGTTGCTTTGGTAACACCTTTCCTGACAGTTGAAAATGCTTTATCATTATTTAGTTTTATTAACAACTTTCTTTGTTGAGCATCTTTCTCTGTTGAGCATCTTATATCAAGGATTGAAATATTTTCTTTAATTTTCTTAATATCCTAGACGGTTTATTAGTGTTTGGAGTGTTGGAAGAAGTTTCAACAGCGACGGACATGGCCCAAATATTCTTATTATTAGAATTTTGAGGATTGGTAAGTGGTTTTTTTTTTAAGTCCATTAGTTTAGATGTTGTAATCACTTTGTATGTATAATTCTTCTTCTATTTCCTCATTTTAAACTAGATTTAAACTAAGAAACATATTTAAGAGAAACATAATTGTCTCATTAGGTTGTTCTTCCACTTCTTCTAATTATCTTTTTACATGGTTACTAGATCCCTCTATTTGAATACATTCATCCAAAAAATAAATAGCTAAATGCATGGCATTAATCCATTATGGACATGTTTTTTTCTAAATGAATTTCTTGGTGATAGTTGCAAAAATTTTCCACATCTAATCCTTACAAGTAAATATTCAAATTTACAGGTGGGGTTGAAGAGGTTTCAGTACTGCAACTATTTTGAAGAATAGTCTATACATAAATTGTATTTAAGTACTTTTTCCATAATATCTCTTAATATCTATGATTTCATTAGTTAAACATTTGATCATACATTATGAATTATTGTTATCCTCCCCACCTAGATTTAATTATGACAATTATATCATTGTAATAGCTCTAAGCCTTGTTGTTGATCAACCTTGTATCCTAAATATTCCAGGGTTTACTTTGGTTACATGAGGGGAAGTGCTCGAGGATTTTCCGTAGGCATTTAACCTAGAAAAAAAAACATGTATCCTATTCCATTAGATCCTTTTCATTGCCTTGTATAGTTGGCTTTTGTTGAGGTCTAGGAAAAGTAACCATTTTCTTGGGTTGTATAGTCTCTTTCTTAACAAACAAGGCATGAGTTTTATTACACACCATCATTTCAAATTCAGCGTTTTAGCCTCTTCAAAATTTTGAGTTAGTGTGTTTTTCTAGTTCTTTGATGAACATTGAAATATCAGTTGATAAGGCATTAGTATAAACTTATATATGCAATTATGACCAAGGTTTTGTGTTTGCCTTGAACTTATTAATGGTTATTGTAAATATTTGCTTAAAGTCCTTAACTCTTTTTTTGGACACATTAACAATGAAGATAGTTTAACCATTAAAGATCTTGTAGTAGTTTCCTCCCCAAAATTATCTAAGAAAGACTTTCAAAAAACACCCCATTTGGTTAATGATCGAAATGGTAGAGTGATATACCAAGTTGAGGATTTATTGACAAAAGTGTAAGGGAACAAACGATAGAGTAAATGTTAATTATGCACCTCTGTTAATTTAAAAGCCAAAATATACTTCTTGATATGTTCTTCTAGAGGTCCAAATAGACTAGAGTCATATTTTGGTAAAAGATGTTTGAGGTGTTTTTGTAAGTTATCCATTTGTATGCATCTATATCATGTACTGGTGTTTTCATTCTAATGGAAATATCAATGTTTTTTTCTTTTGGAAAAAAAAATATGCAATGCTAAGACATCTTAGGCTAACTAGGGTTGATTATAGATTTGATTGCTTACCATATCCTAAAACATAGAGCTAGTATCTAAAATTTTATGATTCTAATTCTAATTCAAAGTGATTTTCAAAATCTTCAGTGTTGATAAGGGATATTGCATAGGGTTGGAAGATGTGGCTAAAGATTGGGAAATTTCTTGTAATCCTAGGACTACCAATTAATTGTAAACTAAGCTCTTGCAATTGAAATGATTTTACTTAGAAATCCCTTGTTATCTATATGTTAGTCTAATCTTCCTCTAACAAATGCTTTATAAATATTACATTCAAGCCTTGTGCAAAAATGCAACATTTTACTTGATTTTCTAGTAGTACCATCTTTTTCTCAAGTATATATAATATTATATATATATATATATATATATATATATATATATATATATATGACCTTTATCTAGGGAATTATGTTTAATAGTTAATCCAACTTAGAGAAATTTTGTTAGCTTAGCCCTTTTTCTATCTAATACATGATCTTCAACAATACAAATGATTGCGCTGTCTAGGTTAATCACTGCCTTTCTTTGAGTTTGTTTAACTATTATATTATTCCTCTTAGCTCATCCATCAACTGGGTTTGGCATATTCACTTCTCCCCAAGACAACATAGTTTATAGGTTAATGTGAGTAGCTACTTTGCCTATTGCAATGTCTTTCCCTTTGCCCTCACTTTTGATGTGTTGGATTTTGGGATGCTTAGAATTCCAAAGTTAAATCACTAAATGATCAATTGGGGGTTAACCAATTTGACATTGTTATTGCTAGGTTGTTATGTAGGTTTATCAACGTGTTGTTTTTTTTATCTGGTTGCCTCATTTTTGCATCCACTTTCTTATCTTTTTCATCATTTAATTTGCTTTCTTGTTTTTTTCTTTCTTCTTCAAGATTATTTTCTAGCTTAGTTGTTTCTTGATTTTATTTTTCCTCTCTTTCAATTTTTTCCTTTTCAACTTCTATTTTCAGCTCTTGTCTTGCCTTTTCATTTATGCTAGTATTATTTATTCTTCTTCTTTCCCTTTTAAATACTCAACTTCAAATATTTTTTGTTTAATCTTTTCTGTTTGTTCATTAGAGCTCATGCCCTATGAGGGAGGTGGATCTTTTCGACATAATATTATTAGTACCTCCTCCCATGAGTTTGCATTTTCATAGGGTAGTTCATGGTCCCATTGCTCATGAGCATATGGCCAAGAGATAGAAATATAAATATTGTGTTTTCCAATGGTCCATGTAGGATCATGCTTCCTAAATTGTCCCTAAGGAAATTTGTTTTCAAGCATGGCATTGGCCTCTTGCATGGCCTATTTAGAATTACTAAGCCTACTATGTCCAATCTACATATTATCATGTGTGAATGATTTTTTTTTCTTGAATCCTTTGCCAAGGAAGCCTTGAAGAATAGTCTAAGAGGCTATTTCTCCAAGCACTAGCGTATTTTGCACATAATTAAGCAAAAGATGAGGAGAAGTAATAACCCCATAAATTCTCAAATAAGTGTAGTCTTCCTTTAAATACAGATGGCCAATGCTATTTAGCAATCTCATTATCTTTTCACTCATTCCTTGAGATTCTTTGTCAAAATTAATTTGTATAAAGAAGCTTAAAAGAAATTGCATAATAATACTTAATTTCTTTTGTATTTATTTTTCCACAATGCTTATAAGATATATGGATTGGGATTTTAATTATGTTTAGCTTTAATTTAGACCTAGAAAGAGGTTTCTTTCCCAAATAATTTCTAACAAGTAAGAATCCATATAAAATGTAGGGATAATTTTATTAGCTAGCCTTTTTGCTTTTTAATGGATGTCTTGAAAGCATGAGACAAATTGGTTGAAACTTGAACCAATTACAGTAATAATATGTACAGCTACTATAAGAATGTTTTAAATGAATGCAATTGGGTTCACCATGTTTTCCCATTAAATCCATTCCGTAGATATAGGGGTCTTCCAAATTAGTCACTCTATACACCCCTATCACTTTTTGCAAAGAATCTCTTATCTTTTACCCATCATCCTCCGAATATTTTAATGATATCATTTGCTGGCTAGAATTGTTCGACAAAACCAATGAAGTATTCAACATTTTTTTAAACTCAAAAGGTCGAAAGGAAGTAATGCGTCTTCCTTCATCGTTAATTATTCTCCAATTATAAATATCGTATGTTTTATAATCCATTTGGTAACTTTATAGCGTGATAGTATAGGAGTTTTAGCATAACATCATCAACATTATGGGAAAATAAGATATTATTACGTTGGAAAACATAACATCATCAACATTTATTATGGTTAGGTCATTTGGGGAGATAAGATTCTTCTCTAAACTTCTAAATATCTTCCCATCCTGTAAAAGTTGTTGGAGGACCTACGGGGGCCTCAGTGTAATTGAATATTGGACTTGTTGATTCAATGTTAGATTTTCTTAGCTTGATTATAGGTGTGTGAACTATTCTATAATTGTTTCCATGTCACTATCTATTTTCTTTTTAGACTTAACAATTAGCTTCTTCCCTTCATGAGACTAGATAAGAATTATTGAGGTGGATTTTTTAAGAAGGAATGTTATTTGCGGTAAAAAGAGGTATTTTAAAATTATTAATTTCATAAAATCTTATTGGGAAAATCCCAAGTTAAATGTTCATTGCTACATGATCATAATTCTTAAAATAAGATTTAAAATGAAATTTCTATTCAATTTTAAGTGTTATTAGTGAAATTAAATCAAATGAATAAATAGGAAGGGTTGTAGTGATACATATATTGTTTAACAAATATCATATAACTATTGAAAGACTTGAGCCCAATCCATATTGCAAACAATGAAACTATACAATTTCTTAAAAGGTGAAACGTTAATTGCAAAGTAAAGCTAGTCAACTGTTATCAAGTGAGAATTTCATTGTTATGTTAGTTTTAACTTTGTATAATTGATTGTTGCATACATATTGTTAACATAACCAAAAAAAATGTAATCATGCACATGTGTGTGCACACGCATGCGCAATCACACACACACACACACATCTAACATAGAGATCTTACCATGGAAACCCAAAACTTGGAAAACTATAAATATTTTTCAATATATTACATCTTTCCAATGTTACAATACAATATCTATATCATATGGCATCAATAAACCCCAAATCCATTAATCCTAGGAATAGAATACAACCATAGTTGAATTACATTACCATGGACCACAATAACTGTGTGTGGAAAACTACCAAAAAACATACACAAAAAACTACACTTTTTCTTTTGGGGTGGGGGTGGGGGGTGGGAGGCATGACCCCCCCCCCCCCCCACCATTACTCTTAGTGCATATGAAATTATTGCACACGGGGATGGCCATGCAAATAATATAACACATACCCAACATTTTTGTGCACCCTAAAATGAATTTTAACTCTGATAAAATCTAAAAAGTTAAGCAAAAGATAAACTTATCGATGATAAAAAAAGACTCTAAGTAGAAGGAAATGGAAACAACCAATTCTCTTAACCTTGTTTGCCTTATTTCTCCATTCATTTATAACTTCTCCAACTCCTTTTAACACAAATAAATACTTCCCTTGTCATTAATCTCTCTTCTCAATACTTCAGCCTGTTGAAAATGTAGCAAGAAAATCTCAGTTTGACTTTGCCTTGTTCAAAATAGAGAAAATTCGAATTTCCATTTCAACAAAAATCTTGGAGGTAGTTAACTAAGGTGACATGGCACTTTGTCACTCAGTTAACTCAGTTAATTCGAGTTGGGGAAGCTTGAGTTCATTTTAGTATGATTGATTGCTAATTTGTAGCAATTTATTTCAGTTAAATAGAGTTATGGTTAGTTAAACTAGTTCTAATTGTTGGATGAACTATTGGAGGTCAAGTTGTGGAAGTGTAACTTCAACCACACTCAATGATCAACCAGTTAACTAATCAATCAACCCAAGATATATGATGCGTGCAGAGAATTTGAGTTACCCCGTTGAGATGGAGATTCCAAGGCAGTGTACTATCAGTTGTAGACTATTTTGAAGTGTAAAGGTGGTGCATGCATCCAGAGGAAGAACCTAGAGGAATTGCGCAATCCAATTAATGGAATTTCCTAAATAATAGGGGCTAATTTCCTAAAGGAACAATGCAAGGAAATAGGAGCTTGAAGGGCTTGAAAATTGGTTAAGTGTTGGCCAAAGTTAGTCAGTCAGACAGAGAGATAAACTATACACTTGCAGGTTGTGCTTAGGCTTGAGGAAGCATATGTACCCATCTCTATTCTTTGATTAATGTAATACATATGGGAAGGCATTTTGAGTAGTTTCTTTCCCCTAGATAAATCCTGTGCATGTGTGATATGTCATTTTGCATGTCTATGGTTTGTGTTCTAGATTGTGAATTAACTTCCGCAAAGCTGAGTAGAGTATCTTCGAGTCATATGATTTAGTAAATTTCATAAGTAGTTTCGAATTTACAGCCTAATTTCTACATGGTATCAGAGAAAGATTCATAATAGAGCGAAGATTTTGAAGTTGTTATTACAGGAGGATCAGATTTATAGGATCAATTCTTCAAATATAAAAGGATGGATTTCTATGGAATAAGACTCGACTATGCCCTAGAGGGAAGCTTGAATTATGTTGATTGGGACGACTACATGGAGGCAATGTTGGAAGATATGGATTGAAGGAATTTATCAATAATGACATCCTGAAACCACCAACATCTGATACTCAAGATGTAGAAGAATGGAATAAGTGTGTAGCCAAGGTGAGGAGAATCGTATTGGAGGGAGTACAAGACAACATTGTCTCAAATATCCATGGGAAAGAGACTTTCAATGCAATGTGGCAAGCACTAACAGATTTGTTCCAGAATAGTAGTGCCCACAGGAAGTTCGCGCTCAAGGATAAACTTCAAACTATCAAGATGCAGAAGAACGATACTATTCCACAGTACCTAAGCAATTTCACTCAATGTCATGATGAACTTGGTCAAGTTGGTGTTATTGTTATAGAAGATGATTTGGTAAGCCTGGCCCTTCTAGGCCTTCCCAAGAGATGGCACAGCTACCAAAATTCGGTGAATGGGAGAGAGAAACTACCAAATTAGGAATGCTTATGGTTTAATTTGATACAGGAGGAAATAAGGTGGAATACCAAAGATGGGACTTCATCCAAGGGCGAGGATGAAGAAAAGCCTGCGTTGGTTGGAAAGGAAAAGAAGAGAAAAGGAAATAAATCCCAATCCAAACTAGAATCTAGTAAAGGGGGCAAGAAGAAAGACGTGTCCAGAATCAAGTGCTTTGACTATTCTGAATTCAGGCACTATGCCATGAAGTGTCCACACAAGAAGAATAGCAACAAGACCTTAGGAGGAGCATCAGGTGAAGCTTTGGCTTCACAGTTCGAGCTTGAATTTACCCTCATTTCATGCATGGCCAGTACAGTAATGGGGAGCATGTGGTACTTGGACTCAGGTGCATCATTCCATATGACGAGGAATAGAGAATTTTTCAGTGACCCAGAGGAAAAAGGCTTACAGATACAGATTGGGATGAGGGACGACAGAAGGTACAACGTGACCGAGATTGGTACAGTCACCTTTCAAATGGAATCTATCTCCCCCCCATGCTTAAGGATGTCATGTTCATTTTGGGCCTATTAAAAAAGCTCATCTTTGTTGCAGTTTTGGAAGACCGTGGTTATGATGTGATCTTTAGCAAAGGAAAGGCATTCCTAGGACACATAGCCATAGGACGGGTGAAGCAGATCGAGGTTCATGTGAAGAACCTGTACAAGCTAGATGTGGAGGATTATGATGCATTGAACACAAAGGCAGAGAAGGTGCATAATCGCGATGTCGATGAAATTTGCAATAGAAGACTTTGCCATTTACATCATGGCACTTTGAAGATTATGTAGCAGATAACCATAGGAATCCCCAAAGGAGCATTAGAGAAATAGCATACATGCAAAGGGTGTACCTTGGGGAAGTACATAAAAGACACTTTCCATGATTGGGATAGAAAATCACATGCAGTCCTTGAAAGGATCCACTCCAATGTATGTGTACCTTTCTTAACAGCCTCCAGTGCCACACACAAATATTTTGTCATTTTTATTTATGACTTCTCACAAAAGTGTTGGATCTTCTTCATGCAGAAGAAGGATGATACGTTCTCCAAGTTGTAAATTTCAAGGCACTGGTTGAGAAAGAAAATGGAAAGAAGGTGAAGGCTCTCAGGAGCGATAATGGAAGTGAGTAAGTGTCAGATGAATTTAAAAAATTATGTTCAAAAAAATGCATTCGGCGAGAGTTGTCAGCACCCCACAAACCATAGCTGAATGGGGTGGCTAAAAGGAAAAACCATAGAATTAGGGGAGAAGTGAGGGCACTTTTGCATGATTAGGGCCTACCTCTTCATTTGTGGGCTGAGGCATGCAACACAACAGTTTATTTGTCGAATAGGAGTCCTCATCAAATTATTGACATGATTACACCAAAGGAGGCTTTCTTAGTGAGGAAGCTAGATGTGTCGCACTTTAGGATCTTTGGAGCCTTTGTTTAGTACCATGTCCCCAAAGAATCAAGGAAGAAGCTAGAGCTGACAGCAAAATTGAGGGTATTTGTGGGTTACGCAGAAACTCCCCACAACTACCATGTGTACTTGCCATCCCTCAGAATGACAGTTGTGTGAAGGGATGTAAAATTTGATGAATACAAAGCCATGCAGTGCTCTCTTGAGAGGGAGCTTCAGATCCCACCAGAAGAGAAGCTTTTAGCTCCAAAGGAGGAACCTCAAGAAGTTGTGGAGTAGCCACAAATTGAGGAGTAGAGAGTGGAAACGTCCACTCAAGCAAAGCCATCCAGAGAAAGCAAGAAAAGGACCAGGGAAGCTAAGAGACTTGTGCAGGATGCGAGGGAGAATGTGGATGTTCCTTCAAATCAACACGAGTACACTCGCTACATGGCTCTAATGGTTGATCTTGTAGAGACTGAGCCATCCTCTTTTGAGGAAGCAGTAGAGAAACCTGGATGGGTTGATGTAATTGTTGAGGAGTAAGAATCCATTGTAAACAACAGTGTTTGGGAAGTGGTCTCAAGACCAGCATACAAATCAGTTGTCGGTTGGAGATGGATCTTCAAGGTAAAGCATATAGTAGATGGAAGCATAGAAAAGTACAAGGCCATATTTGTGGCCAAGGGGTACTCTCAGGTTGAAGGTATTAACTATGAGGACACCTTTGCTCCTGTAGCAATGTACTCATCCATCAGATCAATCCTTGTTCTAACTACACAGATGGGGTGGAAGATCCACGAGATGGATGTGAAAACAACATTCCTCAATGGATTTATTGAGGAGGAAGTGTATATTAGGCAACCAGGAGGCTTCAAGACTTTTGATTGGGAGTCTCATGTGTGCAAACTCAAGTGAACGTTTTATGGTCTCAAGAAAGCACCTTGTGCTTGGTACACCAGGATCAATAGTTATCTCACCAGATTTTGCTTCACCAAAATTGAAGCAGATGCAAACCTCTATCATATTTTGGTAGAAGGTAAATTGTTGATTATTTTATTATATGTTGATGACTTTATTTTAACTAGTGATGAGCAGTTGATCATATCTTGCAAGGAGGACCTTCCAAGAGATTTTGAAATGACGGAAAGGTTATGGGGAACTATTTGTCTCTCAGAGAAAGTATGCCAATAAGATACTTCAGAGGTTCCACATGGATAGCTGCAAATCCATGGAGACACCTCTAGCAACCAACTAGAGGAAAGAGGATGCCACTCTAGTTGAGGAAGGGGATGCTACTGTTTACCAGAAGTTGGTTGATTCATTAATGTATCTTGTGAACACATGACCAGATACATGCTATGAATTCAACTAGTTGAGCCAAGCTATGGTTAGGCCAACCAAACTATTTTGGAGGGCAGCTAAGCATTTTCTACGGTACCTCAGAGGTACTACCCAATTTGGAATATGATACAAATGAACAGAGGGAGTGAAGTTGTGTGGCTTCATAGATGCAGATTGTGCGGGGAATCCATTAGACCGAAAGAGTACATCAGGAGAACCTTTCAGTGTTGGGTCTGCAACAGTTTCTTGATACAAAAGGAAGTAAAGATACGTGGCACTCAGCTCAGCAAAAGCAAAGTACATGGACGTCAGTCAAGTATCATGTGAGGCGACCTGGATGAGAAATATTCTTGTGGGACTATGTTGGTCAGATGATGGATCCAACTATGATCTACTATGCTAATCAGAATTGCATCAAGCTCTCTGAAAATCCTATTTTTCACGATTGATACAAGCATATAGATATCACCATGTACAGGATTTTGTCCAAAGGCGGATAATGTTTTTGCAGTACATTCCAATACAGGAACAAGATGTTGACATTTTGATAAAAGCCTTGTCAAGAGGGAAGTTCAAGTTCCATAAGTGCAGGATACAGGTGGTTGATAATCCCTTTCTTGCTGAGAGGGAGTGTTGAAAATGCAGTAAGAAAGTCTCAATTTGACTTTGCCTTGGTCAAACTAGAGAAATTTTGAATTTCCATTTCAGCAGAAATCTTGGAGGTAGTTAACTGAGGTGGCATGGAACTTGTCACTCAATTAACTCAATTAATTCAAGTTGGGGAAGATTTAGTTCAATTCAGTATGATTGATTGCTAATTTGTAGCAATATATTTCAGTTAAATTGAGTTATGGTCAGTTAAACTAGTTCTAATTGTTGGATGAACTAGTGGAGGTCAAGTTGTGGAAATGTAACTTCAACCACACTCAGTGATCAACCAGTTAACTAATCAATCAGCCCAAAATAATTGAGGCATGTAGAGAATTTGAGCTACCCATTTGATATGGATATTCCAAGGCAGTGTATTATCAGTTGTAGACTATTCTGAAGTGTACAGGTGGTGCATGAAGTCAGAGGAAGAACCTAAAGGAATTGCGCAATCCAATCGAGGGAATTTCCTAAATAATAGGGGCTAAATTTCCTCAAGGAACAATGCAAGGAAATGGGATCTTTGAGCGCTTGAAAATTGGCTAAGTGTTGGCCAGAGTCATTCAGTCAAGCAAAGAGATATACTATACACTTGTAGGTTGTGCTCAGGCTTGAGCAAGCATATGTATTCATCTCTATTCTTTGATTAATGCAATACAGATAGGAAAGGGTTTTGAGAAGTTTCTTTCCCCTAGATAAATCTTTGTGCATGTGTGATGTTTCCTTTTGCATGTCTATGATTTGTGTTCTATATTGTGAATTAACTTTCACAAAGCAGTAGAGTAGTTTCGAGTCTTGTGATTTAGTAAATTTCATGAGCATATTTGAATCTACAACCTAATTTCTACACAACCCTCTCACAAGTTTCTTGCATCTAATCAAATCACCATTGTTTCATTGTGGCTTTGTGCCTCAAGAATCACTTTGATATTTTTCTAATTTTTGCTTCCTCCATGATATTTTCCCACCATTAGGTATTCATTCATACCTACGCCATTTTACGCCACCTTCAAGAACAAGTTTTTTTGTTGCCATGGTTGGTTGTTAAAAGGCAAAAAATCTTCCTCCACTAACAACATTTTCAACCAAATTGATATTTTTTTCACCACCCTCCCTCAAGTTCTCTTGCTAAATTGTTATTTAGCCCATAAGGCTTTTTAAAAATAGTATAAAACTTAAATATGTATCATTCTAGTATACTTTTGGTCCAAAAATCCACTACCATTGTGGCCTCATTGTTAGTCATGGATGTTGTCCTAACCTTTGCAACTATTCATAAATGATCACTTGGAATTCCACCTTAAACATCCAAAGCATTCATCATATAGAATTTTAATTCAAATATTTGCACACTCCACCCAATCACAAAATCCTTTTACCTTGCAAATAGATTAATCTTTATAGCCCACCAATCTTCTAGGTAGGTCTTCATCAATGGGTCAATCATATTGTTCAAACTTCACACACATTATGATAGTGTCTTGACATTCTAACCTTGTGTTGGCTTAATGTGTGGACAAAGGCCTACAATGGTGTACAACAAAGGGTGTTGTAGTCTAGTTCTAACATCTTCAATTCCTGAAATAGGAAAGGTCTCACCCAACGCACATTGCCAAACACATATAATATGGTGTGGGTTTAGATAGCATAAAAGTTGTAAATATTATTCAACAAATTATTCATATTACTCCTTTAATTTATCATTAAATATCCTTATATAGAAAACTACAAAATTTACTAACAAATAAACATCATACCTCATAATAATTTGGATGTAACATAACAATAAATTATAACCATAAAGTATACAAACAAAGAAAATATGAATAAGGGGCCTCATTTTATTAATGTTTATCAATATCTAGAACATCATTACCATTGAGTATATGTTATATTCTTTGCACGAATCATATGAACCATGAACAAAGGGGGGTTTGAAGGGGTGTTGTTCATCCCCCCCCTGTTGAGAGATATGCAATGGGGTAGAGCAGTGCCCCTGGCATTTTTTTTAGGTGGTTTTACCGTCCAACTTTGGCATTTTCCAGTACAAAGTTTCATTAAAACTGATTTTGTTGTGCATGGTGGATTTTCCTATGGTTTTTTAGTTTTGGTTATGAAACCACGGTTTGATTGGTGTTTCATATGCCGCAGGATTTATATTGTATTGTAATATTGTATAGAAAATATAATGAGAAACGCTTGTGGGTTTTATTAGGTTTGGGTTTCTAGGATAAAATATTTGTGTAAATTTGTGTGTGTGACATTTTAGCTTTTTTATTTTTATTTAGAATCATTTTGCAGCGACTAATTAAACAAGGTTAAAACTTATATTAGTATCAAAGCAATTTTGGCTTTAAGGGGATGCCTTTGTGGCTAAAGGGTTTTGCTCAGGCCTATGGTAGACCTTGTTACAGTGGGAGATCTGTGGGAGTGATTCCTATGGTGAAAATAAATGGTGATTAGTTCAAAAAATAGAGATTGAGAAATTTAATGGGAAAATTCATGAGCTGTGGAAGCTCAAAATGGAAGAGTTGTTGGTGCACAAAGATCAGTGGATTGTTGTGGATCTAGATACTGCACCAATAGGGATGTCACAGAAGACTGGACAAAGTTGGATCGAAAGGAAAAAATCATAACATAATTATGTCTCTCAGATTCAATATTACTAAATGTGCAAGGGGATGCTACATCAAAGGCTTTGTCGAACAAATTAGGGGTTTTGTATCAGTCTAAGTCCTTGGTGAACAAATTGTTCGTGCAAAAAAAGTTGTTTAACCCAAGGATGAAGAATGAAGACTCAATCGCAGAGAGTCAGAATGCCTCAGTATTGTGGTGAGTCAACTGTTATCTGCTTATATTAAGATTTCATATGAGGATAAGTGCATTAGTCTATTATGTTCTCTACCAGACTCATGGTATTGTCTGGTTGTTACCATAAGTAGTGATGTAAGTACCTTAAAATTTGATGAAATAGTCTCATCCTTGTTGTTGGAGGAGATGAGACAGAAAAACATGGAGAGACAGAACGTAAATGCATTTCTTGTAAGAGGACACTCCAAAAATAGAAATATAAATAAGTCCTCAAGTGGGAGATCTAAATCTAAAGGAAGATTGAAATCTCTAGGAAATTTTGTAAAGGTATATTGGAAATGTGGAAAATAAGGGAATCACAAGAAATACTCTAAATCCAAAATTGCAGAGAAAGGTAAAGGATCTGAAGATGCCCCTTATGTAGAAGAAAAAACTCCTTGGATGAAGGAGGGGATGTGTACTGATATTATTAAATTACATAGATAGATCATTAGCCATGGTTGATTGACTTATGCACATCTTTTCATATGACTCCTCATAAAGAGTGGTTTTGCGAGTATGAAAAATTCCACAGTGGTGATGTTTCTTAGGAGACAACTCGAGAGCAAGAATTACAGGACGAGGAAAATTCAATTTGAATATCAAGGATAGAAGGATCAGAACATTGCATGGTGTTCTTTATATCCCAATATTAGCTAGAAATTTGATTTTTGTAAGTAAGATGAGCGACATAGGTGTAAAAATAGTGTTTGAAAATGATACCTGGAGGATGGTTCCAGAAGCAATGGTATTGCTAAGGGGAGTTCAGAATCGAACTCTTTATAAGTTGTTTGGAATAATTATTAGTGTTGGGTGCAATAGTTTCATTTTTCCTAAGAGTGAAGCAGAAGAAGGAAAAACTCTTGTAGCTTCAAGATAAAATACTATGTTGTGGCATCAAAGACTAGGATACATCGGAGAGAAAGGCCTTCAAGTACTAGATGGCAATGGTATGTTATACAGTATGTCTAATTGTTCTCTAGATTTTGATTTATGTGAACATTGTATATATGGGAAGCAAATCGGGTGAGATTATCCTTTGGTGCTAAGAGGGAAAAGGGAATACTACAGCCAGTGCATAGTGATGTGTTTGAACCTATGTCGATTCCATCAATGGGTAAATCTATGTACTATGTATCATTTGTAGATGACTTCTCAAGGAATACATGGATAGATTTCCTTAGTAATAAATCTAAATTCTTGACATAATTAAAGAATTTAAGGCTTTGGTGGAGAATCAGGCAGAGAAGAAAATAAATGTGTTGAGTATGGATAATGGTGGAGAGTTCTGTGGGAAGGAATTTTAAGAGTTCTCTAAAAAGTGTGGTATAGCACAGTATAATATTACCCCATACACACCTCAACAAAATGGAGTTCTAAAAAGGATGATTAGGGCATTGATGGAAAATCAAGGATCATGCTCAATGGTTCTAGGTTAGGAAAAAAATTATGGGTAGTGGTAGTGGATACTACATGTTACTTGGTAAATAGTTCACCCTCATCTACATTAGATGATAAAATTCCACATGAGGTATGGGTCGGTAAAAAACCATCTCTCGCACATCTTAGGGTATTTGGTTGTGATGCAAATGTACACGCTCCAAAGGAAAACATAACTAAGTTGTATAGAAAATATGAAAGGTGCATATTTGTCGGTTATAAGGATGGTTTAAGAGGTTACAAGCTTTGGAACCCAAAAAAAAAAAAAAAAAAAAAAAAAAAAAAAAAAAAAAAGGTTGTACAGTCGAGATGTGGTATTTCAAGAAGTAAAAGAAGTTATCAAACAAGAAATCCTACCAAGTGAGAAACAACCAAAGAAGATAGATTTTAAACTAAAGGATGATGATTCAAAATCTATAGAAGAAGAAGAACCACATACTCGATTTTTTAGGAGATCGAATTGGGAAAGAAGGAAGCCACAAAGGTATGCTCCACCTCATTTTTGTTTAATTTTTTTCTTTATTTATTACTAATGATGAACCTAAAACTATTAGGGAGGTAGTGGATTCAAAGGATGTAAAACTCTGAAAAAGGCCACGGTTGAAGAAATGGTGGCCTTAGATAAGAGTTAGGCCTCGGATCTAGTGAATTTTTTTGATAAAATAAAACCCATTAGTGGCAAACGGGTGTTTAGAACAAATTAAATGAAAAAGGAAAAGTGGAGACATATAAAGCTCAATTAGTAGCAAAAGGTTATTCCTAGGTGTAGAAGATTGACTTTGGTGATATTTTTTTCTCTTAATTCAAAGTTAGTTGTTATTAGATATTTTATCTATTGTTTTCTATTTTTATTTTGAGGTAGAACATATAGATGCGAAAACAACATTCGTACATGGGGATCTAGAAGAAGAGATCTATATGAAGCAACCATAAGGCTTTGCAGTGAAGGGTAAGAAAGATTTGGTATGCAGGTTGAAAAAGTCCTTGTATGGGTTGAAGCAATGCTCAAGGATGTGGTATATAAAATTTGATACATATATACAGGGACTTGGCTTCACGAGAAGCAAAGAAAATCACTATGTGTATTTTAAATTAGTTGGTGATCATCTTATTTATTTGGTCTTGAATGTAGATCATATGTCCTTAAATGGAAATGACGGAAAATTCATTCAGGAAGTGAAAACTAGTTGTTTTGTAAATTGACATGAATAATATCGATGCTACAAATTTCATTTTAGGCATGGAAATCAAAAGAGATCAAGAAAAGTAGAAACTCTAATTAAATCAAAGGAAGTAAATCAAGACAATATTGTGACAATATTGCAGAGGTTTAGTATATAGGAAAGTAAATCGATGAAGGTCCTTATTCCTATAGGTGTAAATTTATCTACAGATCAATGTCGCGAGACACAAGAAGAGGAAGAGGACATGTCACGTGTTCCATATTCCAGTGCAGTTGGAAGTTTGATGTACATAATGGTTTGTATAAGACCATATATTGCACATGCAGTGGGAGTATTGATCAGGCATGTGACAAAACTAAAGAAGGAGCATTGGACAACATTAAAGAGGGTTTTCAAGTATCTAAATGGCACTGTCGATTATGGATTATGCTACCAAAGAAGACTAGGATTGGATAGAGTGTTGGACATACATGGCTTTGTTGATGTAGACTAAGCTGGTGATTCAGATCATAGAAGATCTACAAGTGGGTATGTGTTTAACTTATTTTGAGGAGCTATCAGTTGGATGAGCAAGAGACACTCTATAGTGCCACTTTCAACTACATAATCTAAATACATGGTAGCCAATCATGCAAGCAAGAAAGTAGTTTGGTTACAAATATTGTATTAATGTATGGGGTTGGTACAACAAGTTATAAGGATATATTGTGATAGACAAAGTGCATTTTTCTTGGCAAGGAACCATGATTATCATTTGAAACAAAGCATATTGATGTCCAGTATCATTTTGTAAGGGATATGATTGAAAAATAAGAAGGTGTTTTTCAAAAAGGTGGACATTTGATGAATGTTGTAGATGCGTTGACAAAATTTGTGAGCACTAAAAAGCTCTCTTGGTGTAGAGAAACAATGGGAATTATTGCCTTGAAATGTTGATTATGTACTCTTATGGCCCCTTATGTGCAAATAAAACAACAAGTGGGAGAATGTTAAGTATGTCTTATATTATTTGCATGACTTATATGCACCATGAGCAATGGGGGGTTCAAGTGGGGGTTGTTCACCCAAAAAAAAATTGGTGGGGTTTTTGCATCCATTTTTGGCATTTTTTGGCCCACAATTTTGCTAAAAGCGATTTTGTGGGTCATGGTGGATTTTCCCTTGGTTTTGTAGTTTTGATTATGGAACTAATATTCGATCGGTGGTACATATACCATGGGAAATATATTGTATTGTAATATTGTACATAAAATATAATGAAAAAAGCTTGTTGGTTTTCTCAAGTCTGAGTTTCCAAGATAATTTTTTTTGTGTAAAATTGTGTATGTGCCATTGTAGCTTTTCTATTTTTTTTAATAATCAGTTTGTAGCTATTAATTGTACAGGGTTTAAACTTATAATTATAAGTGTTGTATTGCATAAAAATGGATGGATCTTGGTATCCATTATTAGTGTAGTGATCACTCAATGGTCAAACTGAATCCAACATTGTCTGATTCTAAATAAGTTGAAGCCTTCATAGATATATAATTTTACTCTTAATCAAGAAGGTTCACCCATTTCATTTGCTTACTACTAGTGTAATCAATGTCATCTATTAATTGTCTAGTTCACTCATCTATGTTAATTTGGCAGCTCAATGAAAATTTCCAACCATGGGACGAGATTCCTCTTTTCGAGAGGACCAATTTTTACTATTGAAGCGCTCAATTTGGATAAGGGAAATTGTATTTTTTAATTAAAATCTCACATGTGCATATTTGATCAGGTTGGCCTCAAAGAAAATTGGACACCTTTGGAAGGTGATAAATACAAGTGACCTCAACCTCATTCGGACATATCATGAGACATTCTTCTATTCTCTTTCTTGGTTTTGGCTCGCATAGGTCTGAGGCACATCTGCGGATAATTGGTTCGCACAAAGGAGAAATTACAGGGTCTGAAGCTTGCATGTGTTTCTAGGGTTTTGGGTCACAACCACAGGCTTACCAAAGGAAATTTCGAGTGTAGTCATTGGCTTGTCGGTTCAAGGGAGTGATTGGAAGCTCTCAGTTGCTCACACACCTCTTCCTCCTTGTGACTGGAACCTAAACTTGCATATTTCAGTTGACCGAAGTTTTCACTTGTTGACCACAGTGTTCAGTAGTTGAGTGCAAACAGTGACAGTTCATCACAGACTTTGGAATCAGTATTTTGAGTATGAGCATTTTTGGGTTCATTTCATGGATGTTGTTTAGTTAATTTTGTTGGATAGTTTTATGGATGAAGATATGGATCATTGTACTCTCTTTTGCTTAATGATTTAATGACAATCTAATAAGAAGAAGAATTTGAAAGGATTTTCCCCACAGTGGGTTTTTCCCTGGTCTCTGACCAATCCTCTGTCTCTATGTGTGAATTATTTTCTTCTATTGTTCCTTTATGTTATTCTACAATGATGATGATGTTGTTCTTTCTATATAATTGCATATTTTGCTTAATAATCTAAATAATGTTATGATGTTATGGGGTGAATTCGAATATGGAAATAATGAAATGCAACTATCAAAGAAAAGAACAATATAGCCCTAACAAAAATTAACATGGTATCAAAGTTGGGTTGAATAAAATTCATTGAAGATCACCCCTATGAAGACACCTTGGAGGATGCAAGGGCGGATGGAGGAGACCTAAACGAATTATGGGGTTTGAAGGAAACTCTAGGCAATTTGGTTATTAGGGTTTTATGGATATTATGAGGTTAGGATTTGGAAGAAACCCTGGTTTATGACAAAGATTTGATATATACAATCTAGAGACCCTAGCATGAACAATGTGAATATGTTCAAGCACCTGTGAGAGATTTGTTGAAGCCATAGATGGGATAGTCTTTATTCAGACTTGGTTATTAATGAAGCTAATGAATATATATTTAAGGAAATAAGTGTTATATGGACAATGGTTAGTCATGACTCTTGAAGGTTGGTTCATATGGAGATGATCACCTCTCATTGAAGATATGTACTTTTAGATTTATGGTTCTCCTTTGTGTGTTTACTTCTGTTTAGACCTGATTTTTGTTTTGATTATTTCTTATACTTCTTGCATGTATATTTGAGTGTTTGGATGCTTCTAACCTCCTAATGAGTTGTGATAAGTGGATCCTTCTTGAGGATCATGGCTAGTGCAGGAAGAGAAGAACTAGTGTTGGAAAAGGTAAAGAGGCACTTGATGAAAAGGTGAGAAAGTGCTACAATTGCCTATGTAAAATAAAAAGATGCATAGGTATTTGAATACTACAAGGTATGCATGGTATATTGTTTCAATGTTATGTTTCAAGTTGTAATATTGGATGGCAAGGTAATCCCTAAGGTATGATGAGAATGTCGCCTTCACAAATGGCTCATGCACATGAAATTTTGACTCATGGTGCACTTGGTATTGAACAAGTATCTTACTTCTTAGATATGATGAATTTCTTGATTCTATGAAGCTACTTAAAAATATTGATTTTTGATACATTGGTATACTTGATGTTTGGCTAACATATACTATTTTGGATATCTTGATCCCATAAAGAAGACTTTCACATTGATTCTTATATATGGTAGCTAATACTATTGATAATACTTGTGATAAGCATGATAACCATGATAATATAAATGTAACAATGAAATTGATATTCAAGATCTTTTCGTTGACCGTGGTTAAGTTTTGATGAGCTTAGTAATTATGAAATATGGTAAAATTGAATGCCCTAACTTGATGGATTGAGTTATGTGATAAAGAAGTGAAGTTGTTATCATGATTCTTGAAGTATAATCCTATTAGCTATTTGACTCTAAACCTTGATGAAAGATTGATGTCATGATGTAATGATGAAGTAGCTTATGGTAACGTGTTATGACCATGATGGATATATGTTTTAGAACATAATATAGCTTGATTTTATGATCTAACAGTTCTGTTGATACATGAAAATATTATAGACAGGTTGATGACTTGAATAATAATGGATGAAGGGGCATCTCATTCAGAGGGAGAATCTCTCCATAAGATCCCTATGCCAATTATCGTTTGCATTATAAGCATAGAATATTCTCTATTGTTGAAATAACATTTTTGACATGAATAGACTAAATATTTTATGTTGATAATCTGCAACAAGTTTTGGTCTGAGAAGAGAGGGTTTCCCTTAGTTTAAAACCCCAACCGCATGGAAGCAATCTTATCAGTGCGGCTATAAAGTCCCACAGCTGCACGGAAGAAATCCTATGGGTGCAGTTATGCTTGTAGGTCACAAAACTAAAGCCTTATGCATAACATTAGGAATGCACCCACAGTATGACAATCCTTTAGATATGGAGCAGACGTCAAAAAGTTCCATGAGCAGGGATGTTTGAATGTTTGACTTACTATAGAGAATGATGATGTATTGACTAAACTTGTGGTTGCAAGTGACTGGAATATGCATATTAGTATGTTATTTCGATTTGATCATTGAAGTTAGTGTATGGCAGTATATGATTAACAATTACATGAGTTTGACAAGATTTATTGGCTTGACTTAGTAAGCATATTGGCTTGAAATATTGATGATGGTTTAGAAATTTAACATGATGCTTGATGGTTCATAGATATTTTTTGGTTTATGGATTATTTGAATTCATGGTGATGAGAAGTTAGAGTTTTGATATAATTTGGTACTTGATGATTGGTGATTTTGCTTGATGGCAGTGTTATGTGAGCATAGTAACTTTCAGTGACTAATATTGGTATTCAATAATGGTTTTGTATCCGCCTCATTGTCCTTAGCACAATGGTTGAAGTATAAACAATTTTGATTCAATATGACATAATCTCACAAAAAATGGATGGAACCTGCATGACTTGTCATTGATGTATGCATTTGCATCTAGTAACATAAATTATTTATATTATGATCATGAGGATGGCTTGATGAAGTTTGGTTTGATATTTCTTGGTAAATGACAATTTGTTGGCATGACAATAGATGAAGGCATAACTTGATAGAAGCTCTACTTGTCAAATGGCCTAAAGAATTTGTTACAATGATATTGATGATATTGATATTAGTTTTTATTTGGAATCTAAGGCTTGATAAGTTGGCTTAGTTTATTTGATTGCATAATATTGATTTATGTAAGGCTGAGCATATTGGTTTCATCAAGTGTTATGTTTGTAGAAATTATTGTATGATGCAACCTCCCCGAGCCTAATATGTTAGGATTGATATTCATCTGGTGAAGCAAGGAAGATGTGCCCATCCAAACCTCTACTTCAAAAGTGGTCCAAGGCATTACTTTGATTTTGGTTTTATATATTGATGATCTATTCTTGATAGGAAATGAGCCTTTGATAATCAAACTAAGAGGGAGATGGTCTCTGAAGTTTGAAATGAAGAATCATGGCATGATGAATTACGTCCTAAAGTTGGGAAAAGAACATCTATATAGTGAAGCTATTGAAGAATTTTTGGAAAGTGGAAATGCAAATCCTTGGATACTCTGATTGAATTTCAAGAAGTTGCGGAGAGATATTATTGAACTTGACTTGGAAACTGACATTTGATTGAAGCATTGATGTTCCAATTTAACACCCATCTGTGAATTCATGATTGAGCCACTTCATACACATTGAGTTGCTACCAAACACCCTTCGAGATATTTGCATGGGACGATCATTTTTTGGTGTAATATAATCTATGATATGTGACTTCATGGATGTATTGATGCTGATCAGGATCATGATTGATGATATAATCACATTTTTGTGTTGCCTTAGTATGAGATCTACCATTATATTTTGAATGAGAATTCCATAGCTTTAAGCACGACCGAGGTTGAGTACAATGTTGCTAGCATGGATAGTTGTGAGGCAGGATAAAGAAGCTCTTTGGAGAGTTGTTTGAGCAAGTTCTGGATATGACAGGAATACATTGTGATAATAATGAGTGAGATCTGATTGGCAGAGAATCTTGTATATTTTTTAGACTAAGATACCTTCATACAATATTAGGCTTGTGGTTGTTGCCTCCATGAGACGAAAGTTGAACAAGGTATTCTTTTTGTGAGATATATATATATACTATATATATATATATATATATATATATATAAATATATATATATATATATATATATATATTATTATATATATATATATATATATATAGTAAATAAGATGTATTGTATTACTGTATAGTAGCGGTATTTACAAGAAATGGATTGTGTGAGACTACGTCTCCAACACAAGAGCCATCGACCCTGGCCAAACTGGCAACCATATTGACAGAATTATAGTGAAGCTTATCAAAAAGGAGGCTCTGTTTTCTGTGAGATTTACAATAGTTAGAACCGAGAAAACTTTCAGAAATCAAAACTAAGGCTGACTCCAAAAAGAAACTAGAATATTGAGATGAACAGAAACTGTCTGTTCCTAAGGCCTTGATTTTATTTGTCGAAGTTGTCTTCGCTTTCTCTGCAGCGACCCTGAACCTGAAGGGGAGAAGAGACAAAAAGGAGCTTGCCACTTACACTAGGGGTTGGTGACAATCGGGTCATCTTCCAGGCTAATTGTTTGTTCCTAGGTACTACCTTTCCGTGGCGCCATTGCTATCGAGTAGCTGGAGGAAACACCCACCACTTCTTTCTTCACACTGGGGGAGTCGTCAGTAGGGGAATGCATTTTTTCAGCAACCTGTTTCTTCAAAAAAGTGCAGTTTGGAGAGTCTCTTTTGATAAATCGACAGTGGTGGATATACTCCACGTAAGCCATGAATTTGTTGGTAAGGTTATCAATATTGTCCTCCACCACCTTTGACTGCTCTGCCTGTTCCTGCATAGCCAGGCTGAGGATAGCCTTCATTTGCCACCAAAGATCAATGGTACATGTGCAAGAATTTTCCCTTGCTCTTGGGAGAGTGGGGTTTAGGACCCATGCGAAGTCAATTGTGACTTCTTTCGAGGAAAGTCCTCTTCTTAGAGCTCTGGCTTGAGCCTTTAAGTTTGTTATTCTTTCCTGGGTTTCGGGGTTCTCAGTGACAAATAAATTAAGAGCTGCACGTTGAGCAAAAGAATTTGTGCGAGTAGTGGGAGGGGGGACTAAGGTGTTCCAGCATGATGATTCATGACCACGACCACACCCCCAACTGGAGGCCAGACTGGAACTTCACTTGGGCGAGGAGAACAGTAGAGGGGAATGAAGGTGGACCACATGAGGTACTAGAGTTAGTTGGTGGGGAAGGTACCTCGTAGGACTTATAGGAAAGAAGGACAGTGGCCTCGCGGGAGATCAAAGCCTCAGAATATTTGGTTGGCACGCCTATCAAAAGGAGTGAGGCACGAGGCAGATAATCGTCATAACTACAGGATTTCAAACTTCTTTCTCCATCATTGAAGCGACTGGAGATATTTGAATGGTTAATCCCTGTTTTTCATGTTATCCTTTTCATTTATTACTTTAGATTACTGACGGAGATCACCGTACTCCGGGTCCTTCCAGGACCTTGACCATAACTGGTAGTTACCCGTTGTGCCCTCATTTTCTAACATGTTTTCCATCTTGTTCCCCTCTCGTCTGACAACCTGGAAGTGAAGCTCCTCCATGCTTTCTATATTATTTTTAATTCATTATAGGATTTTATGTAGTCTCCAGTTGTCAGACACCTTGGCAAAGTCCATACCCTGCTAAAGTTTCCTGCTTCCCTGCATCGCCAAGGTTGAACCTCCTTCTATGATCAGTGGCCTCAAATTGTAACATTTTGTAATGGTGATCCCATGTTCCAAAGCGAGAAGTTTGGATGCATTATTTGTAGAGGGGCCAATGTTGCCCTCATAAAGCCTTATAATTCCCCCCTAAGCATTTCTGAAGACCCCCCCAAAGCCCGCAGTGCTCAGATTGCCTTTTGCTGCACCATCATAGTTGAGTTTAAGGGTTCCCAGCTCCAGAGGAGACCAAGTGACATCAGGTCCTCTATTTCTTGAGATGTTGGAGGCAATGGGGGCAGGAGTGTGACGAAGATCTAACAGGGTTAGAATGCTCAAGTACAAAAAGTTGGGAGGTTCGATGGGACCCTGCAGAATGGAGGAAGCCACAGATTCCCGAATTGTTTCCTTAACAATAAAGAGGGTGATTTCCTCCTAATGAGAGGTTCCTCTGAAGCTTTTGGCATTTCTTTCCTTCCAAAGTGCCCAACGTATGATTCCTGGAGCGAGGTTCCAAGCCCTGTTAAAAAGAGGGTTTGGGGAGAGAGAGGATAACCAATTTTCAATGGTGTTAATAATTGAGGAGTGATCCCGTTCCGTGGCTCTGAAGACCAGAAACACCTAATTCCAGAGTTTGTTCGTGTAGGGGCATTCATTCATCAAATGATTTGTTTTTTCTTCATTTATCTGACATAGGTTGCATTTGGAGGGTCAAATGAATCCCTTTTTTCTGAGATTATCCCAAGTGAAAATTTTCCTGTGCAATATGAGCCATAGGAAGATGGAGATTTTTGGCCAGTGTTTCCTTTACCACAAAGATTTTTATTTTTTTCCGGTTTAAGATGGTCATGGAGAGCAATATATCTATAAGCTTCCCTTAAATTGAAGTGCCCAGCTGGGTTTTTCCCCATCTTATCTTTTCCTCTGAGCTGTCGTAAAGTATTTGTCTTTTTTGGATTTCACTCGAGAGATCCTGCCAAACCTAAGGATTGATTGGGGATTCCCACACATTCTCATCAAGCCATTCTCTCCACCTATCACTTCCAATGATGGGTTTCCAATAGTGACTAACCCTATTTTTGCCCCTGTTTTTCATTCTTTTCTTAATCTATTTAAATTGTTGCTTATCAAGGTCTGGCCTTTGTTTCCATGCATCTTCCCAAAAAAAGGGCCTTGTCCCGATTTCCCACTTCCCAGAAACTATGTTTGTGGATGATTGCTCTATTTTCCCATGCCTAATTCCAAATAACCGATCCCTTTATGCTCCCATTGAGCCTAATGATTTGTTCTTACAAGTGGGTGGGGGCATATTTTTCCTTCCATAGGGTACCCCAAGGGGAGTTTGGATTAACTATCCAACGCCACAAAGTTTTAGCTCCTAAGGCTTTTCCTAAGATCTCAGGGTCCCTGAGTCCAAGGCCTCCATCTTTTTTGGGTTTACACATTTTTTCCCAAGCAACCAAAGCCCATTTCTATTTATTTTCCGAGCCTCTCCGTAGAAATATCCTTTGCAAATTTCTGATTATGTTGGAGATCTCTTTAGGGGCAGCCAAGGTCGAATACAAATAGAGAGGAATTTCCTGTAATACCGATTTCACTAGCACGAGGCGACTTGCCATATTTAGTGATTTGAACGTCCAATTGGCTAGAATTTTTTGCATATTGATTATCAAAGCTTCCCAAGTAGAGTGAGCCAAGGGTTTGTGAGTGAGGAGAATACCAAGGTATCTAGAGGGGAGATTGCTTCTTTGAAATTCTAGGATTCTAGCAATGTTTCCTTGAATAGTCGGAGGGGTATTGAAGAAGAAAAACTTGGATTTTTCTTGATTGATGAAGGTGCTAGAGGTTGTAGAGAAGTCAAGGAGAATGGCCTTGAAGGATAAGGCTTCTTTTGTTGTAGGGAGACCCATGAGTAGAGTGTCATCCACAAATTTTTGGTGCGCGGAGGAAGGAGCGGAGGTATAAAGCTTAAGGTCGGAAAGGGCATTGGAAGAAGAGGCATCGGTGATGGATCGGTTGAGCCCTTCTGCCATTATGACAAAAAGAAAAGGAGAGATCGGATCCCCATGTCAAATGCCTCTGGAGGGATTGAATGGCTAAGAGGGGGAGCCATTTAGGAGAATCAAGAAAAAAGCCCCTGATACTATTGCCATTATCCATTTTATACAATCTTTGTGAAACCCAAATGCTGTCAGGACCTCTCTTATGTAGGCCTTTGTATGTTTCCATAGTATGAGATCTACCATGATATTTTGAATGATAATTTCATAGATTTAAGCACGACCGAGGTTGAGTATGATGTTACTAGCATGGATAGTTGTGAGGCAGGATGAAGAAGCTCTTTGGAGAGTTGTTTGAGCAAGTTATGGATATGACAGGAACACATTGTGATAATAATGAGTGAGATCTGATTGGTAGAGAATCAGGTATATTCCTGAGACTAATATACCTTCATATATTGAGACAACGCTATTGTACAAGACAATATTAGGCTTGTGGTTGTTGCCTCCATGAGATGAAGTTTGAACAAGGTATCCTTTTTGTGAGATATATATATTTTTGTTCTAATATAATATTTGATTTGGTGTCCTGTATGAAAAAGAGATTGCTACTATTGATACATGATGATTACCATATATAATCACGATGATATGTTTCTGATATACAAAGAGCATGATTGATCAAAAACATTGAGCCAGCTCTTCCCCCCTGTCTGAGCTCCTAGAGTGAGGAATTGAGATGGATTTCTCCTAGGATTGAGGGATCTTTGGACAAATAGATGGTGCTCCCCTATCTGCTACCCATAGGGTTGGAGATGTTTCTATCCTATCTTGTTCTTTGCAGAGTATAACCCAGTTGGCATCATACCCACAAGCAGGGCTTGTTGGGAAGATCACTCCCCATCTAGCCAACGGGTTGAGAGTATAATTAGGGGTGTACAGCCCAAGTTGATTATGATACAGGTCTTATACCACTATATCACCTATTGCTTGATATGGGGTTGCAGATGTTTAGATCCCCCATGAGATTCCGAGTTGAGATGTGCTCCCCAATGTATTATTGGATTGAGATATGCTCCCCTATGTTGTTCTAGGTTGAGACTAAGCTCCCCAATGTGGTTTTAGGTTGATATATTCTCCCTGATATTTCTTCGGATTGAGATGTGCTCTACGATGTGTTAGATGGTGGTAGATTGAGCTCCCCTCCGATGTCAAATTCTTCTTCTTTTAGATTTTATAATGTTCAACATATGAGCAGGGACAATCAAGAGATAAGCAAGAATAAGCAAGAGCAAAGAAGAAATGAGCATTGATGACATTTGACGACGAGATACTTGAGACAGGATATGATTTGATGTCAAGATTCTTGTGATAATTACATGATGCAGTTGGATTTTATCCCTAGCTAAGAGGGAGTGTTAATCTGGAAACTCAATTGTTGGCGAGATAAATCGTTCTTGTGGACAAGACCGATCTCCCTAGTATCTAATGATATCTAGCAACAAAAAGAACAAGCAAACCTATTTCTCTCTAAACATGTTTCAATTCAATAATAAATACTATGAAGTATAAAAGACCCTACCTCGGTCCAATGCTTGTTTGAGGCAATTTTATCCCAACAGCTTCAAGAAGTTCCCATTCAATAACCTGCATACACAAACAAGAACACGTCAAAGCATACATGTGTATAACAAAACATGTTTATTATGAAGATCAAGGAGCTCATAAAAGAAACCATTAGAGACAGTTCATTGAGAAAAATAAACTTGATTGTATTAACTTAATGAATAAAAGAACTTTACAACCTTTGCCTTGATGTTGTACAAGTCCTTTCCAGGGTCCAGCAGGGGTCTCCTCTACTTTGACAAGCCTCACTCACTTCCAAATGACATGAAAGTTATGTGATCTCTCCTCTCACAAGCTCAAAAAGGAAGCCTAGTTTTCAGCATCATTTACCCTCAAGAATCTTCAGCTTTCAACCTCTTCTACAACCAGCCCAAGGCATGAATTTATAGTGCAAATGGAGGAAGTTGCAGGTCCACCATTGAAGGGATAAGTTCCTCCTTCAATGGGATAAGCACCTCATATCATGGAGTTAGCTCCCTTAGTTATGGAATGGATGAATCAAGGTGGAGCGGACTTGCCAGCGTAATATTCCTTCTAGAAGTGTCTAGAAGTGACCCAAGATGAGTTTTTAAGAATGAACTCACACCTTTTTAACTTTTACAGGGGTTCTCACCCATTACTCAATATACAGAGCGGTCAGGTTCACAGGAAACATGACCATTAGGTGCGGCACCGCAGGCAATGCTAGGAGAAAGTGCGAAACCAGGATTTAAGATATTTTTAAGGTCTTTCTCCCATTTTCAAGGCTTGACATGAAGATCCGAGGTTTAAGACTTGCAAAGGAGGTAAGTATGAGTGTTGATGGATTCACACAAACTGTAGAAAGTCATGGTGACAATTTTTTGTGTAACAGATTGCCCCCTAAAGTGCGAAGTCTATAATAGATGAGGATGGTTTTTGATCATCTAAGAAGAGTGAAGGACTTTATCATTTCAAGGATCTTCCTGTGGATACCTCGGTCGAATCGTAAAAACATTCAATGCAAAATTTTTATATGTGAAAATATCATCGCTGAGGTAGGCATTCCCATACTCAGATCAAAACTGACTAAGGATTATCTAAAACTGCTCTGATACAGGAATGATTTCGTATTACATCACAAGTAGGAACACATGGACACAGTATGGACACAACCATCTGTTTATGAATAGTCCACTATATAATGCTAACAAAATTCCTTGCAGCCTGGATGGTGGAAACTAGATCCAAGGTCTTCATTTCTACTTCCCGAACTAGTACGATTCTACCCATGTGAATGAATGTGTCTAAGTCGAACATGGGAGAAACCACTTGATTACCAGTCAATGATGTAAATTGTTAACGAGTGTGAGAGGAACCACCAGTAATGTCAATGGCCCTCAAAGTACTTAGTACAATCCATGAAATGTGAATGAATGAGTCGATGTCGAACATGTCACGGAATCCGTTGATCGAAGGTCAATGATGCAACCTGTCGTCAAAGGCAAGAAAACTGCCATTGAGGCATGCAGATTTTAAGGTACTAACGATTTCTAGATCATATTTCTAGATAATGAGTTGCAATCGATAGAAAGTGATCCGTCATAGGCAAGCCTATAACACGAAATCATAGGTCAAGTATGAAGAAATATGTTTAGCAAGAACTAAATCAGGGATGGTCAATGATGGATGACAAATATTTTGCAGGTGAATGGTTTATTTGCACAGAACTCTTGAACACATAATGACACGGCAGATGACTTGGTGACAATTGACCCAAAGTTAATACCTAGAAACTGGCTGAAGACTTTCAAAGTGGCTTGATTAACTGTTAGGTAAAGGATTTCCCAACCCAGGTGGATAAAAGTGTCGTGTTCAAGAGTGATGGAAAGTTTTTTTTTTTTAAACACAGAGTACGAAAAATAGGTTCATTTTTCTCTCTTTTCCCCCACCATTTCTAGCAAGTACCTCTTTATTTTTGACAAGCTTAACGAGGATAACATTTGCTTGGTTATAAGCTCATCCTTCGGATGAGTCCAACTTAGTTTAGATTCGAACCCTAAGAAGGAGTGGTCCATTCCTGTTTGTAATTGAACAGGTCCTTTACTGCGAAATTTTAACGAGTCCAGTATAGGAGAAACTCGGCATTTTTCAGTTTTAGGGAGTCAGAAGAAAAACTTAAGAAAACTCCATGGTTGCCCTTTTTCGTAAATTTGTGTCTCCCAAGCGCGAAAAAATATAAAATAATGCTTGAGAGAACCGCTTTATCATTACGACCAAGGAGTACTTTTCATGATTAGTACCTTCAATCTAAAAAAGTAAAAAAGCAATTGAAAACACGTCGTTTTATTACCAATATCGAACTTGAAACGACAAAAGTCCGGCAATCTTTTAATGTTTATATGGTCGGAAAAGAGCTTTAAATGGACCATCTTTTTAACTCCATTTTAACAAGTCTAAAAAGAAATACTCGGCAATCTTTTCATTTTTTATGAGTTAGAAAAGAGCTTAAAGAGGTCTCCTATGTGTTTTTTGTTGAAAATGACCAATTTCTCCTGAATCCCCAATATTCTGCACAAAAACTGCAAACATTACTCATATCTATTTAAAAATAACAAAAATGTACCAAAAATGACCTTTTCAAAGTAATAAATAAATAAATTTTAATTATTTATTCAAAAAATCTTATAAAAAGGGCTTTTACAAGTTCATTTTTACCGTTTTCCTTTGGAGTAAAAAGTAAGAGCTTTTGGTAAAAAACTTCCTGTGAGGATTGTGCAAAATCCGACCGCTGGAATCGAGAACCATCTTCTCCAGGTAATCCACAATATCCCTGACTTGCATTTCATCCGTTTGAAATTTTATTTTAGGGTTTAGAAATCATTTTTTGGAGGAAATTTAGAGCAAAAAATCGCCCGCGGGAGTTGCGCAGGGGTGCCAAGTGGCCCCTGCAAACCCCGACTTTTCTGTGCACATAGAAAAGTTGGCGTGCTGCACCTAGCCTTAAGGAGAAGTGCGCACCCACGCACTGTCTCTAAAGGGATGGGTGCGAACCCTGCAGAATGCGGATTTTGAACCCTAGTTTCTCCATTTTTGACCCATAGAATTTTGGAATGAAAATTCTAATCCACCTATCTTGCAATGTAGGTACACAAGATGCTTGTTTGGTGGGAAAGAGAGCACGAGGACGTGGATCAAGCTGCATTACTCCATCCACCTTCATTACTGGCATTGAGAGCATGCAGGCTTTTCAAATTTTGGACCAGACCTAGCATGAGGGCACAGATAGACTTTTTATAATGGCTGGTGAACAGGTGGAGCATACAGAACCAGTGCTTCATTATTGGTGGCAATCGGCTCGAAATCGAGCCGAATGACATATACTTTTTAACTGGCTTGCCCAAGAGAGGCGATCAATCATCTCTGTTCGGATCTAGGCCAGGTGGCCAATCTATTGCTAGTCTCCGACTAGAATTCTATAATAACCAGGATCCAGACAAACGGATAGATGTGAAAACCATCTCCCGCCCTGAACTGAAGGTGATTGCCTTTACTATTACCAGACTCTGTGGGAGCGCAACATTGTATCTAGCTACAGGTTCCCAGATGTGCATGGCAATGGACTGCTTCCGAGGCACCATCTTCAACTGGTGCGATGTTGTATTGGCCAATGTGAAGGGCCAATTGACTAGGGCGAAGAATGGGCAGCTAAAGAACTTTGGTTATGGTTATTTAGTTGTCAGCTTTGCCCTAGAGAGGGTACCGATGCTGGTTCCAGAGGAGCTCACTGTTGAGGCTGGACTTCCCCTAGATCCTCGGGTTATGCGATGGGTTGCAGTTATGGCCCGCCATCCAGAGGAGGGTACTGAGGTTGTTCGGTTCACTCCAAAGTATTTTCGTTGGTTAGAGAACCAACTCTTTATTATTCAGGATTTTCCATACGCTGGGATGGATTATCGCGGTGATCTCGACATGACTCTTCCACCAGGAGAGCAATGGGATGATAGAGGTAAAAATTGTTTCTCAACATTTTAATTTTATATATGTATGTTTTTGTATTTTCTAAAAATCATCCCAAAACTAATAGTAAAAGTTTTAAATGTAGATGTGGGTCCACAGTGACTAGCCGCTCTCCAGCCCTATGATTGGAGACAACCAGCTGCCGCAACACCGGCCCCACAAGACCAGTCAGCAGAGACTTTGGCCAAGTTGGAGAGCTATCTAGAGTGCTTGACCGCAGATATTCCGCAGACCAGCATAGATGACATTCCTCTTCGGCTTCAACGCTATGTGATTGGGGTCCCAGGACCTTTTAGGAGGTTCCTTTGTAGGGTGGCCCGAGCAGTCGTGTCTTATCGGGATCATCACCAGTGATAGGATGATTGCCTTGTAGACCCATTTTTGGACTTTTGATACTATCATTTTTGCCGATCATAAGGTGTTTTTCAACCTATGATCAAGGACGATGTATATTTTGACACACTCTTATGCTATGCTATGTTATTACTATGGTTATCTTGCAAAACATGTTTATGAGATGTTTTTAAATTTACTGTTTGATTTAATGCAAATGTCTATTTAACATTCGAGAAGAAATTGCATTTGCTAATGTATTTAAATATCTTGGAATGTGTTGATATTCTATGTAATCAAATTCTCGTTCCAAGAGATGGACTCTAAAAAATAATCGTAATAATACTGGATTTCTAATGGCATAAACTCGATTAAGCTGTAATACAACGAGTTACGAATCTAAATTAACAATCAAACTTCGAATTCCAAATGAGATGGATTCATATAATAATTCAATCACTGCACTATATTCTGCAATGTTGTTCGTTGTTTGACCGAGGCTTACCCCATGCATAGATACTAACTCTCGAGAGGGTGAATAGATAACCCAGGCTGCGGAAGAGATGTTCTGTGTACTACGACAAGCGCCATCAGCGAAACCAATGTATGTTTAGAGAGGCATCGACATCTGCAATATAAAGAGTAAAATCAAGATAAGCAGGACTAATAATGAAAAACACTCTCTAAAGTAAAGCACGCATCTTTAATCTAAGAACAAACCAAACTTAGAAATAAAAACTAATCTAAGAAATCTCCACGCTAATCTTTTAAGCATAATATCGCTTTAGATAAAACCCATTCCTAGGTTTACCTAAAGAGACACCATCAAAATCTTCTAGCTCATAGGCCCCTTTTCCCAGCTTCCGCTTGACAATATATGGACCATGCCACATGGGTACAAATTTGCCAGCGCCTAGCTTATCGTTTGCTTGATCGTAAAGTAAAACTAGGTCGCCTTCCGAAAAAGTGCGAGGTGTAACATTCTGATCATACTGAGCTTTGATCTGTTTGGCATGAGTTTCGATAGCTAATTCAGCATTGCGTCGATTCTTATCTAATTGAGATAAGTATAATAAACATTTTTCCTCTTCGGAAGTGGTTGGTAATAATTGCACAACAATTTGTAATGATGGGATTTTGCTTTCAATGGGCAGTACTGCCTCTAAACCGTAAACCAGTTGAAAGGGAGTAAAACCTGCTGATGTTTTGACTGAGGTTTAGTATGCCCAAAGCACTGAAAATAACATGTTGTGCCAATTCGACCGATGAATCCCAATGGTTCGTCGGATCATGGTGACTAGAACTTTATTGACTGCTTCAACCAGACCATTTGCCTGTGGGTAATATGGCGTGGAACTATCGTGACGCAGGCAAGCTGATTTGTAAGTTTGGTCATCATGATGTTTCGAAAATGACTCCCATGGTCAGTGATAATCACTTGGGGAACACCAAACCTAGCAATTATATGGTTGAAAACGAAAATTGCAGTGGTTTTGCCGTCTGCTGAAAATGTAGGCATCGCCTCGGCCCACTTGATAAAATAATCTACCGCAAGGATGATATATGCATGACCCCCGACCGAGTGAGGGTTACATGTAATAAAATTGATAACCCATTTTGCGAATGGACCAATGAAATTGATTGGGTGGAGAGGAGCAGGAGGAGCATGCATCTTACGATCAAAAATTTGGCAATTGTGGCATTTCTGGACGACAGTAATACAATCTTTGAATAAGGATGACCAAAAATAGCCAGCGCGCAAAATCTTTTGGGCTGTGGCATACCCAGACATATGACCGCCACACGCTCCAGAGTGGCAGTCATTAAGAACCTTCTCAGCCTCGTCATGAGTAAGACAACGACGGAAAAAAGAATCCACCCCAAGATGATAAAGAGTATCTCCAATAATAGTGTAAGGTTGGGATTGGAAGCATATTTTCCAGCGCTGAGATCGTGAAATATTTGGCCGAAAAGGTTGGGTTTGGAGATAGACAATTATATCTCTGTACCATGGATCAACAGTGCTAATAAGGAACAAGGATTCATCCGCAATGGATTCTTCTACCACATGTTCGGTATCAGCATGAGGGAAGTCACACATTAATTCCGCAAAAACCAAAGACTTCTTTGACTTGGCCTTCTCAAATTCCAGGTCAAATTCCTACAGCATGACAATCCATTTGGAATACTTCCCCCATAGCAATTGTTTAGTCAAAATGTATTGCATAGGGTTACAGTCAGAAATGACGGTGGTTTTGCATAACAAAATGTAATGACGAAATCGCTGAACAGCGTGGAATGCAGCTAAGGCCAGTTTCTCCACATGTGAATATTTTAACTCAGTGGGAGTGAGAGTCTGACTAAGATAATATATCACATGTTCACTTTCGATTTCATCCTGTTGAACTAAAACTATCCCAATAGTGGAATGGGAAGTGGCAAGGTACAAGAAGTAATCCTGGTTGTAGTTGGGAGGATGCAATAACAGCGCATGGGTCAACGCATGTTTAAGTGCATCAAAAGATTTGTCAGCTATCTCGTCCCAAAAGAATGGAGTGTTTTGTTTCAACAACCGGGTGAAACCTCTTGTAATCTCGGCGTAGTTAGGAATGATACGACGTAAAAAGTTTGATTTCCCTTGCAAACTCTAGAGTAGGCGAAGTGTCGAAGGAGGTGGTAACTTGATCATGGCTTCGACCTTCGAAGGATCAACGCGAATGCCGACTTTGGATACAACAAATCCTAGTAACCGACCCGTTTCGACACAGAAAACACTCTTGTGCAGATTCAGCCTAATCTGATAATGCCTACATCTCATGAAAATGGCTCGTAAGTGAGCGAGATGATCGGCTCTTTGTAATGAATGAGCTGGTAAATCATCGAGATAGGGCTGCACAATGTGCTTGATGTCATGAAACGCATAAGACATTGCCCTTTGAAAAGTTTCCCTGGCGTTCTTTAGTCCAAAAGGTAACTTGCAATAAGCAAATGTCCCCCGTGGACAGATGAATGTCGTTTTTGGTTGATCTGCAGGTAGAATGTTAATTTGATTGTAACCGGAAAAGCCATCCATAAAGGAGAAAATTTCACTATCGGCACAATCATCGATAATTTGATCGATATAGAGCATGGGATAATTGTCCTTGGGACAAGCATGATTAATGTCCCTACAGTCGATGCATATTCTTATCGTCCCTTGCTTTTTAGTAACTAGAACAATATTCGATACCCAATTCGTTAAAGGAATTAGATAAATGAAACTTGCTTTAAGTAATTTCTCAACTTCTATTTTGATGGCAGCAGCTTTCATGGGTGTATTTGACGCAACCATTGCCGGACGGGTTTAGCATCCGGGTAGGTTTTGAACTCATGAATAATGATTGAAGGATCAATTCTTGGCATTTCCTCATAGGACCAAGCAAACACGTCATGGAATTCTTGAAATAGGGCTTTATATGTGTTGACTTTAGTGTCCGTACAAGAAGCACCTATGTGAATGTTTTCAACAATCCCAGGTGTTATCATAAAATCATGTACTAAGGGCTGCTACCTAGCAAGATTTCATGAAACTATTTCAAACCATGCTTTAGACTAAGGTTT
>APFE031307960.1:0-13761 GCA_000404065.3 Pinus taeda | reverse complement strand
TATGTTGGATCTTAAGAAAGTAAGAAATTAATTCATAATCTTTAATATTTTATTTTTATAATAAAAAAGAAGGGGAACAAACTTTTTTAAATCACAATAGTTTTGTTTAACAAGTCGTAGTTTTGTTTAACAAGTCGAGAAGGTTGGTAGTGTGACAAATGTTTTGGAAATGAGAACCTTGTAATCCAAGATAATGTGCTTTTCATCTTCAACCCTTTTAGTATAAAAAATGCGACAAATTATTTCATCCCAAAGGTGTTATGGGAATAGACCCACACTTGGTTTCACTTCGAAGCTCATAAGAATTGATTCTTATCTTCACAATGTTCATTTTCTTATTAGGATTGGTAAAGACAAACATAATTCTAGTTAGTAAGAGTGGGGTTCATTACCTCTTTATAATATCTCAACCTCCCTTTCCCCTTTAGCTCCTCATCATCCCACAACTTATCCTTAAATTGGGAAGTAATAGTATTTTTAATATTATCCTTATTCTCTAAGATGATGTCCTCCTTTATCCGACAATGGTCGAGCCAAACTTGGACATCCTTGTGCCATGCTCGCTTGAGCCGGAGGTGGGGGTTTTGACTAGAGTTAGAAACAATTTTGGGGAACTTCTTGCCTTCCATGTTGTAAATCTTCTTCTTATACAACAGATACCTAAACATAGCCATGTTTTCAATGGGGGAAAGACTAGCTTCAATCAAGAGGAATGATAGGGAGTATTTCCTTTAATCTTAAGGTTGTAGGTTATAAATTTCTTTATTCAATCTTCGTTCATGATTCTCTAGACATACTACAACCTCAAACCTCACAACCATATAAAATAATAGGGCTAACAAGAGTCTCAAAGAGGAGTTCTTTTTTACTCCAAACTTAAAGGTCAATCGACTTACAATTGTTTTCAAGCTCATAATAAGTTTTCCATCCTCAAATAATCTTTTTCTCAATGTTATAATTCCAGTTGAGTTGATGATTAATGTCAATACCTAAATATTTGTATGAAGAAAACTTATCCAAGTAATTGTTATCATATATGAAATTATCATGATTGATCTTTTTGGATTTAACTATCATGACTTTAGTCTTGTTTGTATTAATAGTCATACCCATCCTGGAGCAATGATCATGGAGGATTTTATGTTGCTTGTCGAGATCATGATGGATTTTGGTTAGGAGGAAGATATCATCAACATAAAGGAGAAGAGTAATGACCATACTAGCAAGCTTGGGGCCATTGCATCCCATAGCTTCCAACCACTCTTTTAGCTCATCAATGTAAATGCCAAAAAGGGTATGGGATAGGGGGTACCTTTGCATAACGTCGATATAGCATTTAATTTCTTTAGACCAACCCTTGGTGGTCTTAAGCTTAGCGACAACATTCTCGTATGGCCAAATCACAACAACCGTCAACTCGAGAGGAACCATTATCTATTCGAGTCTTTACCATAGCTTATCCCGAGGAACTTTGTTGAAAGATTTTTGAAAATCAACAAAACAACGATGATAATACTATATTTTTATTTGAAAATAAAATATAATTTTATGAAATTTTGTATATATATGTATGAACAATTCTTTGAACTGATATTTTCTATGACTACATTAGTTCATTTATTCATATTAATTGATTTTTTAATAAAATATTATTCGACATTATTTTAGTTTTTCTTTTCTTTTTTATTAGTTAATTTAATGATACAAAAAAAAATTATAATTCAAAGCATAAAAAATTATTAACATTATTAGAAAAAAGAAAAAAAAAAATAATATAGAAAGGGCTACCACATTTTCAAATAAAACAAAACTCTACACAATCAATTAAACAAGTGGGATAACTACATAGCAACATAGTCCCTGCCTCTTTTGGTATTTATCGGTATGCTAGCATTGTTGAGGAAGTACAAGGTCCACGTTTTGTCATTATTTGAAAATAGTTTTTTCCGTGTTGCACCTCCTGTTTCTACAAGCTACTATGACAAACACTGATTGCAGAGTCCTCTACACCTTCTTCATTTGTTTACAACTAGTAATTATTACAAAATGATTTAGAGTAAATGTTATTAAGCACTCAAACAATGTCTTGACTACATGTCGATTCGCCCAATAAATGGCGAAAAAAATACATTTACCGGTAGGGGAGATTTTATTAATCATAGGATTAAGCCTTAATTAATTTTTTAATATGCATTAATCCACGCCATGGGAGGTTGATTGAGTTTATGTGACATTTCGTCGAATCGTTGCCACAAAATAGGAAAATATGTGTGTCAACTAACGTGAAAATTGACGGTTTACACTTTTTAATTAACCTGAGTTAGCAGTAGCCATTGTGGCAAGCATAGTGTGTAAAGTGATGACATATCGCTCCAAAATAAGGAAACATGGTAGTTGCAATATTTGATTTATGCATGTTGATATGGCCAAAACAGGTGACATGTGGCAGTAGAAAGCTTGAGGGTCGGGTGGAGCATAATACTCACATTAGGCTTAGTGATTCATTTCTCGACGCGAATTCATAGTGTATCACTTAGAATTGGCGGGGAACATGGCCTAATAGAAGTTGTGAGACAAAGATCTTTATGTCATTTAACATAAGCATTAATGCTAGTCCTTTTCCAACTAATACATGTCACTGTGTGGTCTATATCGTTTGTCCATGTTAGCAGCTAGAACAACTCATCATAAAACACTAAGTTCAAGGATTAATAGAAAAAATAAATGTCTTATCTTATATAACAAAAGCAAATTCCCATCGTGGCACAACATGAATGTTAATCCTTGCAAGTAAAGAATTAATCTATGCACTTTAAGTATTAACATCATTAATTAAGGGTAATCAAATTTATTATGGTTAATGCGTATATTGGAGGCCATCGCACATTTAAATGGAACTAATCGTCACATTTGTTCAACGAAGACTTAGGTGTTAGATGTATTTTCAGGCCTTAATGGAAATTCATAAACTTTTGTACCAGAGTAATGGTGAAATGATCATGTATTTATGGCTTAATAAAATGAAAACTTATTAAATTTTGTTAATGATTCTTTTTTATTCATGTTGCATAGTTGTCACATTATTACATTGTTTAGGCCAAAGACAAAGAAAGATCTAGGCTAAATAAACTCAAATTTGCAGAAGATACAAAGAGCAATAATCCAATGCAAGTCATTTTACTGTTACTGTTGTATTAAAAGAAAAAAGTGGTAGTAAGAAGAAATTGTAGTGGCTTCTTCTCATTTAAATGCTCTCCAAGTCAAAATGAATGAGAGAACACAAGCTAATGAAATGTGTACTCTTGTTCAAAATCCAAAATTGAAATGGAAAATGAAGCCTAAATATTATTGTTTTAGTGCTATAGGAACAAGCATTGGACAACCTACATCAAGAAATAAACGAAGAATCACTACGACACCAAAGGCCCAAGTTCAACACACAAAAGGGCATGAAATAAAAATTTCAATTGACAATTGTGAGAAACTCATAGCTTATAGATGTACACTTTATGGCAAGAACATTTAAGGTACCCCATCTTATATGCTTAGTCATCAACTTGTTTTGAATGAGGATGACAAAGAAGCTAAGAGACCTTTGTAATGAAATAGTAAAAGAGGTATGTGACTATGGTTGTAGCTTATCCAATACTCAAAGATAGTAATAATAAAAGGTAACACATTATGGAGTGGGGTGACAATAGCTCCAAAATTTCTTTCAAGAAATATGTATGTATGTATAAATTAAAAGTTTTAATCTCATATTTTTGTTTACTTAACTCATATATATAGCAAGTTAATGTTTAGAGAGAAATAAAACAACAAATGCCCATATGAGAAAAAGTTTTAGAAGTAATGGAATAAAGGTGGTCACCTTAGGAAGATTGTCTTAAAACCTTGAAAATAATTAATTAAATTCCAAAGCCTTCCATCGACAATTAAGCCAATGTTCAAAAAGTGTCATCTAACTCAAGCCATCCATATAGACATAACAATCAACTTAACCAATAGGATGATGCCAAAATCATTATGTAGTTGCATAAAATATTTAATTTACTTTCATTATGTGGAACTATTTAAAGGATAAATGATATGCTAAAAATGATTACAATTTTCTGAGAAGAAGACTTTGCATTGTTATAAAGCAGAATTTTGAAATTCTGAAGACTACACAAGCTAATGGTCAGATTCTCTATTTGGTACACCATCTATTTACAATGAATTATATGAGATATAGTAAATGTTGAATAGTGTAGCAAGAAAGTCTCAATTTGACTTTGCCTTAGTTAAATTGAAAAAAATTGAATTTCCACACTAACAAACAACTTGGAGGCAGTTAACTTGGGTGACATGGCTCTTGTCACTCAGTTAGATCAGTAAATTCAAGTTAGAGGGCTTGAGTTCAGTTAAGCATGTGTGATTGATAAATTATAGTAATCCAATTCAGTTGTATCTATTTTATTTAAGTTAAACTAGTTTTAAAAGTTGTAGGAACTAGTGGAAGGTCAGTTGTGCAGTGAGACAATAGTCTAACTCAATGATCATCTAGTTGATTGATCAATCAGGCTGAAATAACTAATGCATGCAGAGAATTTGAGTTCCCGACTATGGTGGAGATTCCAGGGCAGTGTAAAAAGAAGTTGCAAACTATTTTGAGTGTACATGTGTTGCATGGAGTTAGATGATAAAACCTTGGGAATTGCACAATCAATTGGAGGAAAATTCCTAAAACATAGGGGCTAATTCTCTAGGATTTACGCAAGGAATAGGGGCTCAAACAGAGGCAACAATTGACTAAGTCTGGATCAGAGATTCTCATTGAGTAGAGAGATAGGTTATTCACTTGTAGGTTGAGCTCAGACATAGCCAGAAATTGTAATACATCTCTATTCATATGATTAATGCAAAGAGGCTTGAGGGTTTTTTCCTAGTTGGGTTCCTTCAAGAAAAAAATACTGTGCATGTTACTTATAATTGTATGTTTGCGATTGTTTTTCTAAATTGTGAATTGAATTCCACAGAGCAGTAGAGTATAATTGTGTTTATTGATTTAGATTAAAATTTCTTGAGCAGTTGCAATTCTATCACCAAATTTCTACATGGTATCAAAGCATAATTCACATTAGAACATGAATTTCTAAGTGTTTTATCAGGATGTTCAAATTTGTAGCTTCAGTGTAGCAGGATCTCTTCAGAGTTGGGAGAATGGCCTTCAATGGAATGAGACTAAAGTATGCCTTGAATGGTAGCTTTAGTTTCATTTCATGGAAGGATCGCATGGAGGTAGTTCTTGATGACAACGACTTACTAGAATACATCAAGACAAATGTTGTAAAACTGACAGAATCTGATGCCTAGAACCTAGCCCAATGAAAGAAATATGTATCCAAGGTGAGGAGAATAATATTGGAGGGAGTGTGAGACCGCATTGTATCAAATATCCATGGGAGAGAAACTCCTTTGACAAAGTGGAAGGCACTTGCAGAGTTTTTCGAGAATAATAGTCATCATAGAAAATTGGCCCTCAAAGACAAACTTCGAAACATCACGATGCAAAAGAATGATACTACTTCGCAGTATCTCACAATATTTATACAAGTTTGGGATGATCTTGAATGGGCTGGTGTGAATGTTGCAAAATATGACCTAGTGAGCCTAGCTCTCATAGGCCTTCCCAAAAGCTGGCATAGCTACCAGGATTCGGTGAACGAGAGGGAGAAATTACCGAATTGGGAACTCTTGTGGTCCGATTTGGTACAAGAAGAGTTTAGGCAGAATACTAGAGATGGAAGTTCATCCAAGGGAAAGGATGAAGAAGCTTTTGCATTGGTTGGAAAGGGAAAAAAGGTTGAAGGGAAGAAATCTCAAACCAAACAAGAATCTAACCAAGGGGGCAAGAAGAAATACTTTTCTAACATAAAATGCTTCAATTGTCATGAATTTATGCACCATGCTATGAAGTGTCCACACAAAAATTCTAGCAAGAAGAACTCAGTAGGAGCAATAAGTGAAGCTTTGACTTCACCCTTATCGTATGCATGGTCACCACTATGATGGGGAGTGTGTGGTAATTGGACTCTGATGCCTCGTTCCACATGACAGGGTGTAGAGATTTTTTCAATGACCTAGAGGAAAAAGATATCCATATGCATATTGAGCTTGGAGACAACATAGGGTACAATGCTGCTGGGATTGGTATATTAACCTTTAAGAGGGAGTCAGGATCCCCTCTTCATCTCAAAGGTTTCATGTTTTTTCCAAGCCTAAAGAAGAAACTCATATTTGTAGTAGTTTTGGAAGGCTATGGTTATGATGTGATCTTCAACAAAGGGAAAGCATTCTGGAGACACATAGCCACTGGAAAGGTAAAGTAGATCAAAGTTCGTGTGAAGAACCTATATAAACTTGATGTGGAATATTGTGCTAGATTAAGAAGTAAGAAAGAGAAAGTGAAAAGTTGCAATGTCGGTGAATTTTGGCACAAGAGACTGAACCATTTGCATCACGGCACCTTAAAGATTATGCAACAAATAACCACTGGCCTCCCTAAAGGAGCAATTGAGCAGTGGGACTTTTGCAAAGGTTATACCTTAGGGAAGTAAGTAAAATCCACATTCCATGACTGAGACAACAAAGCACATGCACTGGAAAGAGTCCGCTTTGATGTTTGTGGAAATTTCTCGACAACCTCCATTGCTAGACATAAATATTTTGTTATTTTTATTGATGATTTCTCAAGGAAACGTTCGATCTTCTTCATGTGAAAAAAAGACGAGGCATTCTCAAAGTTTGTAGAATTCAAGGCACTAGTTGAGAAAGAGATCGATAAAAAGGTGAAGGCTCTCAGGAGCGATAATGAAGGTGAGTATGTTTCGAATGACTTCAAATATTTCTGTGTGAAAGAAGACACTCGAAGAGAGATGACAGCACCCCAAAACCCACAACAGAATGTGGTAGTTGAGACAAAGAACCATAGAATTGTTGGAGAAACAAGAGTTATGCTACATGACCAAGGCCTACCATTGAATTCATGTGTAGAGACATGTAACACAACAATCTACTTGTAGAACCAGAGTCATTAGATTCTTGGTATGATTATACTGGAAGAGGCTTTATTGGGGAGAAAGTCATATGTATCTCACTTTAGGATATTTGGAGCCTTTGTTTACTGCCATGTCTCCAAAGATTGAAGGAAGAAGCTTTAGCTGACAATAGAGTTAGGAGTTTTTGTGGGTTAGAATGAAACTCTACAAAACTATTGGGTGTACCGACCTTCCCTTAGAATGACACTTGTGAGAAGGGATATAAATTTTGATGAGGAGAAAGCGATGCAGTGCTCACTTGAGAGGGAGCTTTAGATACCACAAGAAGAAGAGATTTTAGCTCCAAAGGAGGAGCCTCAAGAAGTTGCAGAGCAGCAAAAAATAGAGGAGAAGAAGGTGGAGACATCCACTCAAGCAGAACCATCTAGAGAAGGAAAAAAAATCAGGGAAGTTGATAGATTAGCGCAAGACATTGTTAAAAATTTTCAACTATGGTCAAATTCCACTTTAGATAGCTTAATTGATGGAGATAATGATTGCATTTAATTCCTCTTTTTGAGTTGCAATCAGTCACATAGAATCTCATCCATGCAACTAGAGCCTTCCAGTTGCATGGATAACTCTCCATACATGTGATTGGGGGTTTAAGGTTTCTGTAGTCCAGATCTGACCCCAACCACTCGCATGCTAGGATTAAGGGAGTGACTGGGAATCTATAGTCGCTCGCATGACACCCTCCTCCATGCAACCAAGACCTTAAATATTGAATCTCAATCTTCTGAAGATTTCAATGAGTGATTGCAGGGTTTGGAAATTGGCTGTAGACAATAACAGTTGATTAGAGACTTCATAATCATATTTTTGAGTATATGTTTTGTTGGGTTCACTTATGGATGTTTTTTATGGTTAGGCATATATGTATATATGGTTCATTTTACTCTCTTTTTTCTGAATCATTTGATGATGATCTAATAAGAAGAAGAATTTGAAAGGGTTTTACCCATAGTGGGTTTTTCTCTAGTCTTTGACCAATCGTGGTGTCTCTATGTGTGAATGATTTCCTTCTATTGTTCCTTTATGTTTCGATGCATTGATGATGATGATATTGTTGTTTCTACATAGTTGCATATGATAATGAATAATGATGTAATATGAATAATGTTATGATGTTATGGGGGTGAACTTAATGTGTTAATAAGGAAATGCAATTATCAAAACGAAAAACAATATAACCCTATGAAAAGTTAACATGGTATCAATGTTGGGATGAAGAAAATTCATGGAGATCATCCCCATTGAGACAACTTTGATGGTAGCAACAGAATATGGAGGAGACCTACAATAATTCTAGGGTTTGAAGATAACCTTAGGCAACTTGTGTATTAGGGTGTGATGGATATCACAAGGTGAGAGTTTGAGATAAACCATGACTTATGGAAATATTTGAGATATTAAATCTAGAAACCATAGCATGGTCAAAGTAAAGATGCTCAAGCACTCAGGACAGATTTGATGAAGCCCTAGATGGGATAGTCTCTAGTAGGCTTGGTTGTTGATAAAGTTAATTGAAATAGTAAATACATCAATTGGACTATGGATAGTGATGACTCTTAAAGGCTAGTTCAAGAGGGAGAGGATCACCTCTCATTGAAGATAAGTTCTTTCTGATTTATGATGCTTATTTATGTCCTTACTTTTGTTTAGACTTATTGATCTTATTATTGTTTTGATAACTATTTATACTTCCATCATGTATATTTAAGTATATGGATGTTTCTAACCTCCTTAATGAGATGTGATAAGTGTATCCTTATTAAGGATCATTTGAGATGCAAAAAAGATGGCTAGAGTTGGAAAATGTAAAGAGGCACTTGATGAAAAGATGACAAAGTGATACAAGCTTCCTATTTCAAATGAAAAGATACAAAAGTATTTGAATACTACAAGGTATGCATGGTATATTGTTTCAATGTTATGTTTCAGCTGTAATATTTGATAGAAATGAAAGCCCTAAGGTACGATTAGAATGTCTCCTTCTCAAATGGTTCATGCATGCATATGAAAGAAATTTGGATTCATACTTGATATTGAACAAGTATCTTACCTTCTAGACATGATGAACTTCTTGATTCTATGAGACTACTTAAAAGTTGATCTTTGATATAGTGGCATACTTGATGTTTGACTTACATCTATCATTTTTTGGTATCTTGATCCCATGAAGAAGGCTAGCACCTTGATTCTAATAGATGGTAACTTGATGCTACTAATATTGTTTGTGAAAAGAATGATAGCCGTGATGATAGAAATATAACAATGATGTTGATATTCCGGATATTTTGTTGACCATGGTTATGTTTTCATGTGCTTAGTAATTATGGATTATGGTAAAATTGAATGCCCTGAATTGATTGAGCTATGTGACAAAGAAGTAATGCCTGTGATCATGATTCTTGAAGTATGATCCTATTAGCTATTTGACAAAAACCCTTGATGAAATATTGATGTCATGATTCCATGATGAAGTAGTTGTTAACATGATAAATATATGTGATATAATATGATTTTATGGTCTAACAGACCTGCTAATGCATGATATGATCATAGATAGGTTGATGGCATGAATGAGGATGACAAAAGTGGATTCCCATTCATAGGGAGAACCTGTCCATAAGATCCCTTCTCCTATTTTCATTTGGATTATCTTTAATATTGAAGTATAATTTATGGGCATGAATAGACAAATATATGACAATATTGATTCGCAACAAAGTTCTAATATGAGGTGAGAGAGTTTTCTATTACTCTAAGCCTAAGTCGGATGGAAGAAATCCTATAGGTGTGACTATAGCCTCCCAGCCGCACGGAAGCAAGCTAAAGGGTGCGATTGAGGCACTGAGATAGTTCTGGGTAGATCTGATCACATTCGCTCACTTACAGTGCTTTAGAGAGCGACTAACAAGCCACAGTTGCTTGCATAACATCTTGAAGGGTGTGACTATAGTATCCTGACCACACAAAGGAAGGCCTATGGGTGTGACTATGCCTGTAGGACAAAAAATTGAGGTTTTGTGCATGATATTATATGTTCACCTAAAAGATGTCTATCCTACAGATGTGGAGTAGACAAAAGAAAGATACGTGAGCTGTAAAGTTTGAATTTTTACTATAATATGAATATATAGATTGAACTTGTGTTTACAGGTGTCCAGGACATGCATATAGATATGTCATTATGATTTATCTATTGAAGTTTGTGCTACAAGAGTTTGACATGATTTGGCTGATTGATATAGATGAGTAGTGTTTGGAGTCTTAACATGATACTTTATAATGACTTAGAACTTTTCCTTGATGTTGAGATATGTTTTGGACTATAGATATCACTATGATAGTGAATTTGGGATTTGACCTGATGACCAATGATTTTATTTGATGACTGATGATTTTCCTTGATGACAATTCTATGTGGGAATGATGACTTTTAGTGACTAACATTGGTATTCGATAATGGTTTTGTGTTGGACTCCTCATTCTTAGCACATTGGTTGAAGTCTTGATAGTTGTGTTTTAGTATGAAGTAATCTCTCGATAAGTGGATGGAATCTGCATGACTTATTCTTAGTGTATGCATTTGCATCTAGTGACTTATATTATGAGCATACTATTTGGAAATGACTACTTATTGACATAGATAAATTCATAACTTGACATTTGGATGAATTTTGGGTTGATATTGCTTATGACAACTTGTTGGCATGATAATAGATGAAGTAATGACTTGATGAGAGCTCTACCTGTCACTTGGTCTAAAGAATGTGATAGTATGATGAATTTGATATTAGTTTTGATCTGGCTTCTAAACTTTGATGAGTTGACTTATTTGATTTGATTGTACAATATTTATTTATGTGAGACTGAGCATATTGGTTTGGAAAAGTGTTATGTTTGCAGAGAGATTTGAATGGAGCTAGCTCTGTGATCTAGATATTCCTGCATTGTCTGTTATCCGGTGAAGCCAAGAAGATGTGTTGATCCAAACCTCTAATTATAGAAGTGTTCCAAGGTATGACTTTGGTTTTGGTTTTATATACTGATGGTCTACTTCATGAGGATTATTGAGCTCAAGAATGGTCTCCTATCTATTGGAGAAGTCATTGGTGGTAGGGAGGTTACTCTTATCGCACTTGGAGGCCTTACAAGAGAATGAGATTTTTTCAACACTACCATCCTCAACAATGATAAGATTAAGTGATTTGATGAATTATTGGCTAGATGCACTCAAGAAGAAATAAGGATGATGGAAAGAGACAAGCCCTCAAATGGAAACAACCCTATGCCTTCTTTGCTCATTCTAAAAGGAGGAACAATGATGGTCCAAGGAATCGAGGACAAGGGTTCAAGCAAGGATTCAAAGAAAGAAGAAGAGGAATATGCTTAAATTATAACAAGTTTGGCCACTTCACTAGAGAGTGTCATCACAAGAAGGATACTCCAAGAGATGATGACAACCATAACAACAACTTCAAGGGAAATGACAATCAAAGGAACAACAGATTCAATAACAAAGGAAAGAGAAATGCTCTCACTGCTTGAAATGGAAATGATCGTCCTCCCAAGAAGTCGAGAAACTCTAGGTATGAATAAGTTAATGTTGTAAAGCAAAAAGAATTTTATCTTATTTCTTCCCTCACCACTGCCTCTCCTTTGGATACATTGGATCATTTGTTGATTGATAGTGGTGCCTCAAGTCAGTTCACAGGGTACAAAGAATCTCTCTCTAACTTGACTGAAAAGAAGATTAATATGGAGATTATACTTGGGGATAATGCCACTGATCCCATAAAAGGAATTGGGATTGTTACTCTCCACTTAAATCAAGGTCAAACTCTTCATTTACAAGAAGTATTGTATGTACCTGATTTGAAAATAACTTGGTCTCTATTTATGTGATGGAAGACCAAGGTTTCAAGATGATATTCATTGATAAAAAAGTTTTTGTTTGGAAAAGGAACCCAATATATGCATTCACTCTTGGATTCAGGTTTGAAGGTCTCTATTAGGTTGGAGGAAGTTCGTTGGGAGCAATGAATTGTGGTACTTCTCTTCAATCCGAATTATGGCACTGAAGATTTTCTCACCTTCATTTCAAAGCCTTACCTAATGTAAATAAGATGGTCATAGGTATGCCTGAATTCAACTTAAATGATGAAGGTGTTTGTCAGGTATGTGAAGCTAGAAAATATACAAGGGGACCATTCCCCTCAAGTGAAACTCAAACCACCGATATTATTCAATTGGTCCATTATGATCTATCAGGTATGTTTCTTGTGACATCTTTGGGTGGATATTTGTACTATGTTATTTTTGTGGATGAATTCTCTCACAAATCATGGATCTATTTCTTAAAGAAGAAGGATGAAGTATTCAAATGGTTCCACTCTTTCAAAGCCTTGGTCGAGAATCAAATAGGGAAGAAGATCAAAATATTGAGGACTGATAATGGGACAAGATATGAGTCAAATGAATTCAAAGACTTTTGTAGAGAAGATGGAAATAGAGGAAGACCACTACTGCATATAATCCTAAAAAAAATGGTGTTTCTGAAAGGAAGAATCATACTTTCATAAAATCCATCTGCGCTAGGCTTCATGATCAAGGTCTTTCGAAATTCTTATGGGGAGAAGTTTCCAACACCATTGTTTATGTCCAAAATAGATGACCACATCAAGCTTTGGACTTCAAGACACCCAAGAAAGTTTTCACTAGTAAGAAACATGATGTTTCTCATTTTAGAATTTTTGGTTGTCCCATATATTGTCATGTGCCGGAAGAGAAAACAAACAAACTAGATGCATATAGGAAGAAAGGAACGTTTTTGGGCTACAATGAAACTTCAAAGGCATATAAAATCTATGTGCCTAGTCAAAGGGAAGTGGAATTAAGTCATGTTGTCACTTTCGATGAAGATTTCTCTCTTAGAAAGGTTTGAGATCTTCCTGTCCCTAGGAAGGACAATGATGATGTTGATGGAATAAATAGGATGGACCTCCATATGATGAACCCATGTCTGATGCCGAAGGTCCGATGGATCCCATTGATCCACCTCCTAGTGAGCCCACTACTTCAAGAAAAATACCTTTGTGGCTCAAAGATATTCTTAAAGATGTTGATAAACATATTGCACTGAGGGGGACATTTCGTGAAAGCAAGAATTTGAATAGGTACCAAGGGTACCTAGCTGCCATGAGTACCATTATACAATACGAGCCTTGCACATTCGAAGAGGCCGTGAAACACCAATTTTGAAAGGATGTGATAAATGAGGAGTATGATTCGATCATGATGAATGATGTCTGGGATGTGGTTCCTAGATCGAAGGATAAGTTAGTGGTCATTTCAAAATGGCTCTACAAGATCAAACATTCAACTGATGGGAGTGTTGAGAAGTTCGACTAGATTTTTTGCTCAAGGATTCTTTCAAAAGGAAGTAGTAGACTATGATGAGATATTTGCACCAGTTCCCCGATATACCACCATCCGTTCTATCATAGCCCTTGCTTCTTTGCAAGGATGGAGCCTACACCAAATGGATGTCAAAACTTCCTTCTTGCATGCTTCACTTAAAGAGGAAGTCTATGTGGAACAACCCGAGGAGTTAAAAGTTCAAAATAGAGAGACACATGTATGCAGGTTGAATAAATACCTCTATGGGTTGAAT